>CABFWO010005201.1:0-10460 GCA_902155825.1 Timema genevievae
TTGATTATATATCATTGTATATTATTTTATGCGTGTTCTTATGTGGAGTGGTGATTATACAATGTACATTATTCCGTTCAGAAATCCTACGAGTTTATAGATAGAGAGAGAGAGAAAGTCTGTGTGGTGCACCGTACCATTTATTCTTTTATTCACTTCTACTTATTTGATCTTTAGTCTTCCATAACGTCATGTTTCGGAATTAAGTTACACCATCCTCAGGTTTGAGGTAAATCAATGAATTGTGAAATATTTTATAGATATAAATAAATTTCTAAGAACGTATAATAAAACTAAACATTAGGAATGTAAATAGTAAAGAGAAATTAGAAGATACAATACGAAATATTGAATAAATAATGACTTAAATTAACAATCTTATAATTACCTTATTTACGATGTCGATGATTTGTTTAAAATACATATTGGTGGAAGTTTTGTGAAATTTTGAATTATAATAACGTATGAAAATTTTGTGGGATGATAAATAATAAGTGGTAAGCTACCAATAGAATAGATAAAATAAAATAAAACAATTGATAAATGATATGTGGTCGCTATTATATCATAGAGCGTAATTTATGATGAGTAAATATAGATAGATATATTATTATTGATTATATTAAAAGATGTGGAATTGAATTAAAATGATGCACATAAATCTACAGTATTAATCTTCTTGATTATGGTTTGAATATGTTTAAATTGTGATGGAGGGAGAGCTAAAATTGTTGGTATGAGGATTACTTTTAAGTTTGACGTGTTGAAGTAATTTTATAATTGTGTTAATAAGAGATTGATTTTCAAAATTAGTTTGCTCATTTAAAATTTTGTTGCTGTTCAGAATAGCTGTTTAGAAGTATTGGTTTAACGTAATATTCATCATATATTCTCAACTCTAAAAGTCAAAAGTGGTATCTGCAAATTGAGATGTGAATTTAAGGCTGTATACATTGACGAGAACAGAAGTAACCCTTTAACTCAATATGCTGTCCACATTAGTGATTTTAAATACAATAGATGCAAATCCAGATTCGCCAAACATCTAACACCTATTAATAACTGCGTGAAACTTTTACAATCCTATTTGAAAGGTATATGACATGGAGGAAAACCTACACATCTAATCTGCCATTCTGAACAGCAAATTTTTTTAATGGAACAACAAAGCACAACCATATTTAACTCTGAGTAACATAAGATTACCCAACTATACGATTGGTCAGGCCATCTGTCCAGCTGCATTAGCAATCAAATACACTTTAATATACATATTTATGATCATATTATTTGAGCATCTTATTCTAAATTTTGAATCAAATAGTCGGCCAGAAAATATTCGAAAATTTTAAGATTCGCCAATTTCTAAAATATTTTATTGTATTCGTACAATTTTAAAAATATATTTAACAAACATTGTATAATCAATACGTGCCATCTGCTATATAAGTATGGTCATCGCTTTATGGGCCACCAAAACTGTATGTGTGGGCCTCGTGTGTCCCACTGGTTGCTTACCTCTAGTCCAGACGAAGATGTTAGTAATGTCGAGTCTTTTACCCTTGAAATAACATTAATGGATAAGTGATTGGTTGTAGAGTGCTATGTATGCTGCTTTAATCTTTGTTATTTTCTTAATTCGTACCACGACTTGTGTATATTGTAAGCTAATATAAGGATGTCGACAATCAGGAAACAATTTATGCAAAAACACTCTCAGTACACCCGTCCGAATTTCTAGCTCAAAACAACCAACTATCGGAAAACCAGGCTAAACGATCTTAACGTTTATTCTACGTGACCACCGATATGTGCTACGCTAATAATACACTATATTTATGGTTTTGATTAAATAAAAAATAAATAGACGATTACAATGCCAAGACCAATACATCAAGTTAAATACATAATGTTAGTTTTAATATTACAATTGGAATAAATCTATACAAATTTAGGTATTTAGCATTTAGCATTTAGAATTAACAAATTTAGCATCTAGAGCTACGTATTTGTTGGACTATATATATAAAATTGTATTATAATATTGTAATATATGTATTATTTAGAGTTAATATAAATCTAACATTTGGTTTACAAAACTCCAACAATAAAATTATTCTTACAATCGAATCAATAAAGCACTTTCGTTTCCCCGGAAGCGACTGAAATAAACCATAACCTCATTGGAGTATTTCGTTGACTAACTTGTACTACGATTTTTCTGATTAAAAACGTAATCTTGTCAATATGAGCAGGATTGAACTATTGATTTTCTTCCTTCTGGGATTGATTATTTCCAGGTGGTTTAAGGAACTGTTTAGAGCTACCGGGAACTACATGATCAGCCCCAAAAATGACGAGTTTGGGAACCTACAAGGTGAGACAGTTGCTTACTATTATGTAATTTATGTGATTTGGCTCAATACATTTGAGAAAAACTATATACTAATATCAACAAACAAGATGAAAATAATTGTAATTACGTCACTGTCTGTATTGAATGGATCACACTTCAATTAATTTAAATAATATGAAAAATTGAACAAGAATTGAGACAAGGACATTTAGCTTACTACGCAAATGCTATACCATTTAGATAACCGGGATTATTCTTGTGTTCAGAGTCATTATTCACTCATAATCTATGACTGAGTCTGTAAGTCTGAGTTTGTGATGTGTGTGAATTTTCATTAGTATTTTAAGTTATTATTAAAACTTTTATTGCATACTCGTCTACATAATAGTTCTCCCAAGTGTCAGATGACTCAAGTTTGATCGCTCTCATAGTATTGGTCGCTCATGTAGCTGATAATTCAACACGTCCATCACAGACTCAACTTTCAACTATAAGTAAAGAATGAGCCGAAACATGTAATGAATCCTACGTAGCTCAGTAGTAGAACACCAGTGTCCTAAGACAAAGGTCTCGGGATAAATTCCCATGTTTAGGTTTCTTTTTAAACTAATTTATATTAGATATAATGTATAAGCATAGTTTATAGAGATTATTGAAAATCACTCTCATTAAAATGTTGATACTTACTGTAATTATTATGTCAGTACTAGTTATATCGTAATATTTATATTAGTTTTAGCCCATAATGACCTGCCTGCTGCTTGCACACCATGGACAGACACTCTACCATTGGGAGTTAAAGCGCTGGGGATTCAGCTACCTCAGGAGGTGATTCTACTCCAGCCAGGGGATCCACCGAACCGCGAGCCCTACAAACTCTTCCTCCCCAAAGTGCCGGCCGAAGCACTGGTGAACAAGCACTGTGGCTCCACGCAGGGTTTTCGAGTTAGTGAGCCGATAGCCCTATATAAGTGTAAGTAACATTCTCCACTTGCAGCAGTAACCAAGGAACAGGGAAATACAGATAAGAAAGAAATTCACTTTTTATATTTTTCAAAATTTAATATCTTGTTCTATCAATCTTCCATATTAATACATACATACGAAATTGAATGATCACATCATCCTTTTTTTAAAAATATATTTTATAGTTCTAAGTTTAATTTGACTTAAACATCTAGACTTTTAATATGTAACTGAATTATTTAGATGTTGTTATAACTTCAAGACATTCCTAATTATAATGTATTATAACTTGTAATTAATAATATCAATCTCTTTAAAATATAATTCAATACTTTGCATATATTTTATATTATATTACACATTTATGTCTTTCACGTTATTTTAATACATCTTGTAAAATCTAATTTCACTAAAAATTGAATTTTATTTAAAATATTTATAAATGTTCCATATTAAAGAATTTAAAAAGTTTTTCAAAAATCTTAGTGCTACTCAAGAAAACAAAAGTAAGAAATATATATTAAGATCAAAATTGACATCAAAATGACTACAGCCAATCAATGTAAGCTATAGCTAGAAGTAACTTTTGAATGAGGTTAAAAAATTAAATTTGAAAGAAAGGTAGAAATAAAACTCCAACTAACAAAATGAATATTAGAATTTAAAATTCCTAAGAGTGGGTTGAAAAAAGCGGGTTGTGTGATTAAAAACTTACAAAACTATTAGAAAAAAATTATTCTCAGTCTGGAATGAAATTAAATTTTGCATTTAGGCAAAATACCACACCAAATAACTATAAAAGTCTGAAAATTTTAAAGTTTAAAATGGAGGTCCAGGAAATAAAGGGGAGTTTTAAACAAATGTATAGTAGATAATCTAAATTTGGCATGCTGGTATACGTAAGGCTTCAGATAATCAAATAAATATTAAATTTGAAATTTTGGAGTGGGAATTAGTGTAATGGTGATGGGAGTCTAAAATTTTCAAAAACTGTTGATAAATTACTTCTTTGTGTGGTATTAAACTGGAACTCATCAAGCAGATATAGGACCCAATTAAATTAACAACCAAATCTGAACATTTTAAATTTCAAAATGGAATTAAAGGAAATAGATATGAGTGGGCATGGGGTTTACAAGTACCAGGTAGAACATTTAAATTTGTCAGGAATTTAGAGGGATTACTTCAAATAACCACAAATGCATTTTAAATGTTAAATATAAGGAGTCTAATAATAGAGCGGGTTTCTAATTTTTACAACTAAAAGTCTAAGCTACTCCTCAAAGTGTAAGATGATTTACCCTAGCCAGGCGGGTATAAGGACTAAATCAAACAGAATAAAAATATGAATTCATAAATTTCAAAATGAAGAAGTAGAAAATAGGGAGAAATTGTCCCCTAAAAATGTTTCCATGGTTATATAAATACAATTCTTGTAGAGGTAGGGACTTGAAATATCGCCATATAATTTAATAGACCCTCCCTGGATAGCTGAACGATGTCTGAACAAATGGAATTTCAAAATTGAAGCCCATGAAATGGAAGCGCTTAACATGTATACAACCAATATAGAACACTCTTTTCGATGTGGTTAGTTTGAAATTTGCTAGGCAGGTAAAATAGCATATAAGATAACCAAATAAGTCTTAAAATTTCAAATTGGAACTCTGGGAGTTAAGGAGGGTGAGGGTGGGTTTGTAAATGAAACTAAATTGCCATATTTCCAAAAGAAAGTCTACTATTATTCATGAAAGAAAATTTAAATTTGCCAAGTTGATAAAAGAACCACACCACATAACCTTTAAAGTTGGAATGTTTGGAATTTGAAAATTTACCACTGGGAGGGGCCCCTAAAATTTCCCAAACTAAAAAAACACGATATGGTGGAACACTAACTTTGTAAAGACAGAGGAAAAAAGTTTAAAGTACTAAAATAAATGAATTCACATACTAAAGACTATCTTAAAATGGATAGATTAGATTTGAAAATATATAGCTCTAATCGAATAACTAGGAGAGACAACAAAATTAAAATAAACCAATTCAGGTGACATAGCTTGGTGACCATTATTCTCTTTGGAAAATCATGATACTTCATATTTAATATGTTTCTGTAACATAGATTATTATTTAATTAATGCTCTTTGGCGAAATGTGATGCTGTTTTTTCAAACATGTTTTTATGATCGTTCTTTGGTAAATTTTGCGTTGTCATTGGGGTGCGATGGCCGCCCTGTGATTGCGCACGTTTGTGCACTCAGTTTGAAAGACTATGTAATATTTTCTTTCTAAGATTTTTTATTTGCTAATTACCATAACTGGTTTGTGATTGTCATGTTTAATTCAGAATTGTACACGAAGGAACTCTCAAAATTATGACAGTTGGAAGTTCACCTATAAAACAATAATGCTATAGTTAAATACGTCAAAGCTTGATTTAGTATATTATGAAATCAAAGTGACCAGAATATTATGAAATATGTCAATGTCCAAATTTGTTTGACACATATTTTAATCAAATTTCTGTATTACTATTGTATTGATATTTTGACGATTGTGATCATAATTTTAGTTTCAAGACTGTCCAAACTAGAAGAATAGAATTTTTCTCTTTACATTTTAATAGATAATTTTTACACAAAACTCTTAATAGCTATATCTGTGATTAAAACAATATTTGTAAATAGTTAAGAATTTGTATTCATATACTTTGTATTGTTAACCATTTAACTCACTCTACTCAATTCTATATTATTGTGATATACATTTTTATTTTTAGAAAATCGGCAAATATTAGTTGTATGAAAATATTATTCTATTATAGTAAATTAATCTTATACTAAAAGAGTTTCCAGTGTAAAAATAATAATATTTATTTCTATTCGCCGTTACTAAAATTAGCAGATATTTAATTTTTCATATAAACACGAGATGGTGTTGGAAGAGTGTAACTGGACAAAACATTATGATCTTTTTGTTGTGTAATCCTAGAAGCGCATTTAGGGGGATAAGTTTAATTTTCAGACTTGATTTTACTATAAACTGATTTAAAACAGATTTTTTAGTTCACCATGCACCTCAGTATAAAATACTGTTGAATATAATCATTCCAGTGTTTAAAATAAGGAGATATTGTTGATACGAAATATAAACTTGGGAAACTCTTTTCATTATGTTTCTATGCATTTAAGTTTTTTTAGTGTATAAATTAACATATCGCTTGTATATTTTATTTGTATTTGTATTAATTTGACAAAAAAACGTAAAAAGTAAATGGAACCTTTACAACATTGGTATTTAATTTTAATTACTTATATATTTTGTAATTTAGGAATGAGGAAGGTACAATTTTGGGAAATGTTTCCGTATTTGCGTTGAAGAAGAACTATAAATATTTTAAGAAAAAACATTCTTGGGATTCGAACACCGATATCTCAGTAATTTTAGTCCAGTCTTAAAAAAAGTGAATCCTAAAGAATTGTGACCGCAGAAGCTGGTCACAAAATATTTCATAATACACGTCCGTGAAGTTCCACCCCATCCCCAACTTTTAAAAATTCAAGTTTTTATAATTGCAATAGTTTGTTATTAGTTTGTTCAGTTTTGATAGGCCCACAAATTATTTGTTTACATTGGGGGGGCTAACTTCATAGTAGCCCTCCCACTTTGGAAAATTGACATTTTTATTGCTACGATCGTTTATTCCTCGTTTGTTCGCCAATAATTTTCATTTGTTCCACATATGCTCTTACACAAATGGGACGTGAGCATGTGATACTTTGTTTACTCGTGAGGGGCCAAATTTACGTTAGCCCCCACACTTTTCAAAATTCATGTTTTTATGTTCACAATCGTTTTTTATAAGTTTGTTCTAGATTGTTCCACACAATTTTTGTTTTTTTACGTTTCTATAAGTCAACAAATGGAATGCTTACATTCAAAGGGTAAACTTCACGGTGGACCCCCCACTTTTGAAAATTTACATTATTATGGTTGCGTTTGTTTGTTCCAGTTTGTTCCGCAAAAAGTTTCATTTGTTTTGCATTTGTTCTTGCACAAATGGGACGTGAACTTGTAGAATTTTTCTTACTCGTGAGGGGCCAACTTCACGGTAGTCCCCAGCACTTTTGAAAATTCATGTTTTGATAATGTAAACGATAATGATGATTATAATGATAATAATAAAAAATAAAAAATATCAATAAATAATTATAATGACAATAATGATGATAATAATAATATTATATATTAATAAATAATAATTATGATAATACATGATAATAAATGATTAGTAATAAATAATTAGAATAAATAATAATAATAATAGTAATGATGATGATAATAATAATAATAATCATAAATAAATAATGATTGATGAATAATGAATAAATAATACTAAAATAATTATAATAGTAAAAATAATGATATTATAAAAATAAATAATTATAAAAATAATATATAATAATAATTAATATAAAATAAATGATGATTGATCAGTGATAAATGATGAATCATTAATGATGAGTGAAGAATTAATAATGATGAATGATAAAAAATAATGATTATGTGATGTGATGTTGGTGATAGTGATGGTGATGGTAATGTTGATTATAATGATATTGATAGTGATGATAAAAATAATGTTTATAATAACTATAATAATCTTAATTAAAATAATAAATAATAATAGCTAATAATAATAATAAATTAATAAAGTATAAGTAATAATTGAAGGTTTATTGTTGATGAATGAAGAATGATGAATGATAAATTATAAACCATGAATGATGACTGAAAAATGAAAAATGATAAATGATGATGATGTGATGTGATGATGGTGATGATTATAATGATAACTATGATAGCAATTTTGATGAAAATAATGATAATTGTGATAATAATAATAATCATAATTAATCATAAATAATAATAATTAACATTAATAAATTATAAATAATAATAAATATTAATATATTAAATTAATAATAACTATAATAATTAATATTAAATAATAGTAGTAAAAATAAATAACAATAAATAAAAAATAAAAATAATTAATATTAATACTAACAAATAAATATTAATAAATAATAAATAATGATTGATCAATAATGAAAATGGAATGATGATGATGATATGTAATGGTGATGGTGATAACGATGATAATAATGATTGTTATAATTAATAATAAATATTTAAAACATATTTATAAATATATTAATAACAAATAATAATAAATAATAACAAATAATAATAAATAATAATAAATAACAATAAATAATAACAAATAATAATAAATAACAATAAATAATAACAAATAATACTAAATAATAAATAACAATAAATAATAACAAATAATAATAAATAATAATAAATTATAACTATAGATGATTGATGAATGATGATGATGATCTGATAATATTGATCGTGATGGTGATAATGATGATTTTATAATGATAAATATTATTATAATGATGATGATAATAATAATAATGATAATAATGATAGTAAAAATAAGAATAAATAATTATAAATATTAATAATTATTAATATAAATAAATAATAATTAATATTTAACAATAATAGTTATAATAATAAAGAATAAATAATATAAATAAGTAATGATAAATATGAATATATAATATTAATAATGATAAATAATAATAAATAAGAATAAATACAAATAATAATAACAATAATAAGAGTAATAAAATAAATAAAAATAATAAATAGTAATAAAAAGAAATTTAAATGATAATGATAATAATTATGAATAATAATATATTATAAAAAATAAATAAAAATAATAATTAATAAAATAAAATAATTATAAATAACGATTATTAATTGATGAATGATGAATGATGAATAGTGAATAATAAATGATGAAGTAATAATGTTGATGATGATGACGATGATGATATTGATTCTCTACTGTATTTTAATATGTTGGAGAAAATTGGCAATGTGTCTCAACTTTTTTTTCGAGTACATCTTGGTATCCGTTCAGCTTACACGAATAGATTAAGTTAGCTAGTAAAATAGAAGGGAGTAAGGAAGAATTTTAGTGTGAATGTACTTGCATTTGCGTGGGATGAGTGTGGGGACTAATTAGAGGGAAGAAAACATTCTTTATCTGATCGGAACTCAAACCCAGATCACATGAAATCTTAGACGACAGTAACACTTTTGACCATGTGACCTGCGATGTGGGTTATTATTGATTTCTTTTTAGCACCGCGTCTTACTACCCGTTCAGTTTGTACAATAATGTACTAATTAAAATAATGTGTTAGGAACCAGACAAGTTTTAATTTAGAAGAAGTGCACTCGTATTTGCTTGAAGGTAGAGTAGAAAACCATTTAAGACAAACATCCTCAGTGCACCAGATTGGATCGAGCCTCGATCTCCCTGTCTTCAACAAACACTTCCAACACGAGAATAGCACGTTAGACCATGCAGCCACCGAAGGGAGTTAACAAAGATTTATTAAAATAGAACGCGATGTATCGTCCACCCAAATATATCATTCACCGCGACGCGTCGTCATTAACTATATACCGTGGTAGACCATATTATACCGTTGTAACACGTTGCTATTAGTATTTCGAAAAACTTCATGAGTACAAGATCAGTGTTTTATATACAAAGTTCATTATTGTAATTAATATTTTAGAGATTATCTGTAATGCAAACTATGATGGACGTGTGGAATCGTCAGCCAAATATAAGTGACCAATACTATTTGAGCAATGGATGACATGCAGTGAACCTAATTTCACAAGACCTAAAGTTTAGGAGCTATGACTTTAGGTCTTATAAAATTAGGTCCAGTGAAGTTAGGTCTTGTGAAATTAGGTCTTATAAAATTAGGTATTGTGCCTTTAGGTCCACTGCCTGTTTGAACAGTTAAATACATTTTAAAGTAATCGATAAAAAATGAATTTTAGGTCCAGCGCTTTTAGGTCTAGTAAAGTTAGGAGTTATAAAATTAGGTGCTATGAAGTTAGGTCTTATAAAATTAGGTCTTATAAAGTTAGGTCTTATGGGGTTTAGTTCTTGTAGCATTTAGGTCTTGTGCCGTTAGGTCTTGTGCCGTTAGGTCTTGTGCCGTTAGGTCTTGTGCCGTTAGGTCTT
>CABFWO010005201.1:14936-36669 GCA_902155825.1 Timema genevievae
CCCATTCCTCAGAAAACTAGACAAGACAAAACTGACGCCTTTGTCTGTGTTCCTATCATTGAGTTAAAAAGAATGTTGTTTTAGGACTTATGCCGGCATGCCATATAAATTTAGGTCTTATGAATTTAGGTCTTGTGAGGTTAGGTCTTGTGCTTGTTGGCTTGTGAGATTAGGTCTTGAGGGGGTTAGGTCTTATAAAATTAGGTCCAGTGAAGTTAGGTCTTGTGAAATTAGGTCTTGTGCCTTTAGGTCCACTGCCTGTTTGAACAGTTAAATATATTTTAAAGTAATCGATGAAAAATGAATTTTAGGTCCAGTGCTTTTAGGTCTAGTAAAGTTAGGAGTTATAAAATTAGGTGCTATGAAGTTAGGTCTTATAAAATTAGGTCTTATAAAGTTTGGTGTTATGAAGTTAAGAAATTTAGTTTAGAAGTTGTGACTTTAGGTCTTATAATTTTAGGTCCACTGCCGCATGTCCCGAGCAATCATATTTGAGTCATCTGACACTTGGAGGACTGTTATGGAGCTAAGTATGCAATACAAGATTTTAATTTTAACATGAAATTCTAATGAATATCCACGCACATCATAAACTAAGTCTCACAGACTAAGTCTTAAATTATGAGTGAAAAATGACTCTGAACACGACACGAATCCCGGTTAGCTAAATGGCATAGAATAGGCACACTAAACTTAAGATCCCAGCCTCGATTCCTGTGTAGGTATGATTTTTCATCTAATTTAAATTAATTGAACTGTGATCCCTTCAATATGGACAGAGACGTTATTACAATGAATTTCATCTCGTTTGTTGATATTAATATACAGTTTTTCTCAAATTTATTGACCCTAATCGCATATAACTACATAATACTAAGCAAATGATTCAACTTGTAGGTTCCCAACCTCAACATGTTTGTGGCTGATCATGTAGTTCCCGGTAGCTTTAAAAAATGTCTTGAATCACCTGGAAATTATCAATCCCAGGAAGAAGAAAATAAATATTTCGATCAGGCTCATATTGACAAGATTACGTTTTTAATCAGAAAAATCGTAGTAAAAGTTAATCAATGAACTACACCAATTAGGTTATGGTTTATTTCAGTCATTTCCGAGGAAACAAAAGTGCATTATTGAGTCGATTGTAATAATAATTTTACTGTTGGAGTTTGGTAAACTGAATGTTAGATTTATTTTAACTCTATATAATACACATATAATGTTGTTACAATACAATTTTATAGATATCGTCCAGAAAGTACGTAACTATAAATGATACAAATATAATATTTTTCAGTAGACCTAAATTTGTATAGATAAGGTCCAATTGTAATAATAAAACCATAATTTTTTAATTCGATGTATTGGTCTCTGCATTGTAATCGTCTATTTTTCTTTTATTTAACAAAACCATAACTATAGAGTGTATTATTATCGTAGCACAAATCGGTGGTCACGCAGAATAGACGTTAAGATCGTTTAACTTGGTTCTCCGATGATGGGTTGTTTCAAGCTAGAATCCCGGACAGTTATAATGAGAGTGTTTTTGCATAAATTGTCTCCTGTCACCTTCCTATTTATGATTTTAGATGGTTCGAGAATACAGAAAAAAAAGATAACAACAATGGTCAAAAGAGGGAATGATCCAGGCCCTAAACGGAACACTTAACGAAAAATGGAGTG
Source organism: Timema genevievae (assembly GCA_902155825.1). NCBI lineage: Eukaryota > Metazoa > Arthropoda > Insecta > Phasmatodea > Timematidae > Timema > Timema genevievae. The sequence continues at coordinate 16,620 of CABFWO010005201.1, forward strand.
TCAGAGCAGCAGTATCACATTTCATCCTACATTCCTATCTTTCAAGCAGAAGAGAGCCCTAGTAGAGAAAGTTCTTTGTAATCGTGTTTTTGGTCATTCATCGGAAAGTGTGCGTAAAGCTGCGTTCCAGTTTGCTAAGTCCCTTAACATCAAGACCCCTTGGAATGATTATGCCAAAATTGGAGGCTAGGATTGGTTTAATTATTTCATGAAGTGACATCAAGATATCTCTCTAAGAAAGCCAGAAGGTTTGTTTAAATCTCACGCTGAAGGAATGAATAGAAATGCAGTAGAATAATTTTACAAATAACTAAATGATGTCACAGTTGATCTTTGAATCCATGTTAAGCCACAATCTGTTTACAATAGGGATGAAACTGGTTTTCCGATTAACAACAAGCCTTCTAAAATAGTAGCAGAAAAGGGGAAGAGAGAGGTAGTTTCATTAACAAGCTTAGAGAGAGGTGAAAACGTGACCGTTGTAGCATGCTGCAGTGCTAGTTGGGTTTTTATAGCCCCAGTCGTGATTTTCATGGGAAAAAGGATGAAAGAGGAATTTAGCATTGTAATACCATCGGGATCATTAGTACTAATGTCAGAGAGTGGGTATATGAGTAAGGAATTGTTCCTAAAATGGCTGCAACATTTTAAAAAACGCTGATCTTCTGGGAAATGCTTGCTTATTTTAGATGGCCATTCATTATATCACTCTCTTCAGTGTCTTTAGTTTTGTTTGCGTAATGAAATAGAACTATTGTGCCTTCCACCTCACACCACGCACGTTTTGCAGCCTCTTGATAGGTCATTGTTTAAACCCCTTAAAGCTTTTTACTATCAAGAAACTAATTCATTCATTCATAACAATCTAATATATTCAATCACCAAATTAACCTTCGGCAGACTGTTAAATGCTGCTTGGATCAAAGGAACAACTGTTGGGAATGCGGTTAAATGTTTGAATGTACAAGGATATTCCCTTACAATTGCGATAAAGTGCCTGAAGAAAAACTTCTTCCTTCACACACCTTTATTGCAGATAGGCCTATAGGAGAACCGGAAACACCATGTGACACTGCAGGACCATCAACCAGACAAACATCTACCATTACTTTTTCTTGAGTATTATCAACACCGGTCAAAGCTTCACACACATACAAACAAAAGAGGTCAAAACAAAGAGCCTGCCATCTAACATCACAAGAAAATGTTGATAAAGTAAGATCGAAAAGAGCTTTACTGTTACAAAAAGAAACTAATACTGGTATGACCTTGAAATACCAAGTCCCTAAAAAGCCTAAAAGACATATTTTATCTGAGTTCACTACAACCAGCAACTCAGATGAAGTTAATAATAAGTAAGATAATGTTTTTGACAATGAAGAAGAAGAAGAAAAGAATGCACCACGTGGTTTTGGTAAAGCTACTTATCTTGACCAAAATTCAAATGGAAAAGGAGACTGGATTAGGTCTCAAACCTGCAAATTGTGGTTTCATGAAGTATGTGTTGGTGCCTTTGGAAAATATCAGTTTAAGTGTGTAAAATGCGTTTAAACATTTTTTTTTCATCTAGTAGTATACACCTTTAGCAAAAAAAATTAAGCTGGCTATACTTATCGTAAAATATAGAATTAAATATGTGATTCAAATAACCCCATCCCTGATCCGAATAGCCCCACGTTTAACTAAAATATTATTTCCACTTAATAATGCTTTTTATTAATTATGTCCTATATAGATTTTTTTTAAAAAAAAACTTTTATTAGGTATGGTTCAAAAGATATGAATAAAGATATAAATAACTCTTTAAAAAACTTCGCAAGCATATTATAGATGAAAACTTAAATAAAGTTGAATGACTGTAAAAACCCCACCCTACCATATTAATTTTAGAGTTGAGATTAGATTATAGACATAACGCAAAACCTACACGGACAAACAGCCATTCTGAACAGCCCAAGTGTTTAAATGAGCAATTTAATTTTGAAAATCAATCCTTTATTAACACAGTTAGAAAATTACCTCAACACTTCAAACTAAAAAGAAATACTCATTTCAACAATTCTAACCCTTCCTCCATCACAATTAAAACCTATTCGAACCATAATCAAGAAGATTAATACCGTAGGGTAATGTTATCCAGTTTAATTCAATTCCACATTTTTTGATGAAATCAACAATAATGTATCTATCTATATTACTAATCATATAAATTACACTCTATGTTATATTAGCAACAATATTTCATTTAACAATTGTTTTATTTTATTTTATTTATTCTATTGGTAGCTTACAATTTATTGTTGATCATCCTACAAAAACTTTCATACATTATAATAAATCAAAATTTCACAAAACTTCAGGCAATATGAATTTTAAACAAATCATTGTCATCATAAATAAGGTAATTATAAGCTTGTTAATTTAAATGATTATTTATTTAATATTTCATATATTCTCTTCTAATTCTACTTTAATATTTACATTTCTAATGTTTAGCTTTATTAAACTTACAATGTTATTAATAATTTAAGTCATCATTGTTCGTTTTAATATATTTTTCTATCATAATCATTTCCTTTCCATAATTTACATTTTCTCTTTTACTCAATTTAAACTTATGGTCCTTTAACATATATTACTTGACTCTTTAATATCGATTTTTCAGTTTTCCGTGAATATGGTACGTTAATAAAGTACCGAAACATTTTGGATTAAGCTTCCAGCTTTCTCGATCTGATCTGGACCAATTAGGAGTAATGGGATGTTTATTTCAGATAAGACTTAGATATAGCTCAATCTTTTCATTTATTCTAGCTAACATTCAATTTATATAATTTAATCAAAACTTTTGACTTGAGATATTAACTTTATTTTAACTTGTTGTTTTATATAAGTTTTATTTTTCATTCTTGTAATAAACAACGCTTACATTGGAATTAAATATGTTGTGAATGATAGTTTGACCATTTGACTCTTTAAAATGTCCATTTATTGAGTCAGTAAATATTTTTAATTTAATGAAGGTTTTTTATAAGATAAAAATTATTCCAAGAGTGTAAATAATTTGTCTAGGGTCTACTATTGTACAGGGATTCATTCATAGTATTCACATTTATAAATTATATAATTTGAAATTATATCATCTCAATTTTTAAATAACAATATCTAAGTCTTAACATATATGAATATATGTATTTGTCACCAAAGCAAGCACTTTTTAATTTTGGATTGTGAACATTTTCAACCACGAGATTATGTTTAATCTTTGACTTTTATGTGCCCTCGAAAACAAAAAGTTGGTTTTGTATTTATCGCTGAACCCTTGTCTGTCTGTATGTCCCTTGGGCTCAAGAGAAAATGATTTGATGGATTTCTTTCAAACTTTAATAATTATAGCCTATATATTTTGGTTATACATTGAGGCATTTTTTAAATTTTGATTTAAGCCCTAAAATTAGGGTAGTTTTCTGACAACTGATTTTGGAAAATTTAATTAAAAAAAAAAGTTAAATTATTTTGTTTAAAACAGATATTTGGCGAGTGTTTTACATGATAAATAAAGTTGTAGGCCTATAATTGTTTCTTAGGGGGAAGAGGTTATGCGTTTAATAGCTATCAATAATATAGTAAATAATTACTAGGAGACATATCTACTGGGCCAAACATCTACGAATCATTTGTTTTAACACAAAAAAAAAATTTTGTCTGAATAAATTTCTTGCGTTCTATTTTAGCCATCGTTTCTTTGAAACCGGGCCACAAAATACCAAGTACGATAAACTTATAGTAATCTTTATAATTCATAGTCATAAAATGATTGATTTTTATATGTTGCTCTTATTAACTGAATAAATATTCTAAGAAACTTTAACTTTTGTTAAATATTCAATGTGACTTACACAAAACTTTGTTTCATAAACTTTTAGCTTTGCACATCAATATAGGCCTACATGATAGGTCCCTTATACAATTTTTCCGACCAAGTCTTACTACCCACTTGGGTTATCCGCATTTAATAAGGCTTATTGAGTATATGGAGATAAAGATAGAATTTAAATTAAATATATTCATATTTGCGTGGAGGAAAAGTGGGAAACAATGTAGAAATCACACTTTCATCGCACCTATCTGGAATTCGAACCATAAAACCAGAACCCGATATTTAGTTCACAAGCTTATTGATCCGAGTATACATTATATACATATGGTACATTTAAAGCGACTCGACCAAACGGGCTGTTTTTAGTTCAATATGACCAGTTATTGTTATATATCTCTTCTAAAATAAATTTGGTTCATCAATAATATTTACATTTAGAGTGTTAACTGATATTTTTAGTATGTTTAGGCGTTCATAGAAAAATATTACTAGTTTATAGGCCTAAGCTATTTGTTTAAAAATATTGTGTACAATGAATATTAAAATATAAACGTTTGATTTTATGGGCAATTTGATTTCAAAAAGGTTAAAATAATGAGTAAAAATTTGGAAGAAAAAACATACAAATACTGTTGTCATTCAATATTATCAAAATTTTACTTTTGGTAAAGTATTAAACTGGACAGTAGACATGTCAAAGTGAACCTATCATCACTTGAAATATCAAACAAATAGCAATATTTATAATTAATTATAAATAATAAGGTACGTTAATTGTGAGTTTATAATTATTTGTACTTGTATTTGTACATGAGTATTTGTGGTTAGTTATGGTTAAGCAATTTATATGTATAGCAATATTTATGCAATAAAAATGTATAATACATATTTGCTACATTAGATTCGATACTTAAATAAATAATGCTTTAATAGTTCCGTAACCACCCCAAATTGTTTCTGTATTCTTGATACCTACCTATTGTCATTAGTCATCACATTATTTTCAGTGTGGATTATATTTGGAGAAATATATAAGAATGAATATCAAAAATAAATTTTACTCTTTTATTTTACGGGAAGTTAACAAGTAGGAAGAATTATTATCCTCAAGAACAAGGAAATAGATTTTAGGTATTTCCAAGAAACTAATAAGTTGTAGCTCATTTCCAATGTTGCACCTCCCCCCCAACTCATTCTCTATCTCTCTTTTCTCAGTTGTTAAAAACCCTAGGGGGTGGGGAGGCTGAGACCTTCCAAGGCAGAAACTACCTAACCACCAGTTACGAATTGCCTTTAAATTTGAAGGTCATTTCAAAGTTCGTAAGTAAATCTCATTCTTAATAGCCCATTTCATAGGTATGGATTTGCTGGATTTGCATGACCAACTTACGTAACCTATACAGCCTCGTGAATACATAGCAGGAGCAAGAGACTTGTTTTATTTTGTAAAGGAAGGATATAAAAGTAAGACCTGCTTATAACTTTTTGTTATTTAATTACTTTATAATTTATCATTTGTGAAAATATGCTAAAATTGAGTTTTTTTGAAACAGCCTAAAAAATGTAATAACGAAGATATTTTACTTTTTATAAAAGCAGTTCTTACTTTTAAATTCTTTAGGACCAATTAACTATAAAAATATTTATAATCAAAAGCTTAGTTATCAAGTAAATTGCTATCTACTTAGAGGCTGTAACGTTAATATCTCGCCCCTTGTTACTAGGGCTATCTCTGGATGGAACACTGAACTATAGAGGGGTGGAGCCAAGAATTGGTTAGGCCACTCCCATCTGTTACCTCGCTCCAGCCGACACCCAAGACATTTCCACACTAGTCATCACTAAACAAAACAAGACCAAACTAAAGTCTGTTTAATTTATTAATGAATTATTTAATATTCAATAAGCCAGATATTAATAATTAGTGTTTATAATGTATTTTACAAACCAAAGTTGACGTGAAACTATACTACCATTCGCTTGTATAAAGTATGGGTGCTAAGTAGCCCTATAGCATTTTTTACTAAGGATTGATACCCACTTCAGTGGTCTAACGGTCTAAGGCGTCACTTTCGTGTTAGATTGACCTGCTGCTAAAGGAGAAATAGGTGTTCGAATCCCAGTCGTGTCTATTGAGGGTGGATTTTCCTAAATTATTTCCCACTCTTCCTCCACGCGAATGCGCGTAGATTACCTCTAAGATTATTCCTTTCTCATCTCTACCCCATTAGAGTAATTATCATCTATGCGTACAACCTGAGCAAGTAGTAAGACACGTTGATAAAAAATAAATTAGGGATTTAACTAACCATACTTTAAAATATTAGACCTAAAAACCACTAATGCTGCTTGAGCCCAGGTACAGAAAGGGAGCGATTATTTCAAATAATCGTTCATACTTCGCGAGTAAAAACATTACCAATTTAGTAATCTTCTCACAATAGTTAGCCATGTTATGAATTTTATTTTTGTAAGAATCTGAGTGTGCCGTGTATCTGTTATTAGAATTAACTAGCTTGTGTGCCCGTTCTTCGCACGGCGAATCTTTAAGAAACTTAATTTTTAGTTATAATATAAAATTAACCAAAGGTAAAGGTATCCAAATGTTTATATAATTTTAAACATTAATTCTTTTTCGGTTTAAATGATGTGACTAAATGTGAAAAATAGGCAGACTGACTAAAACATGTCAAAATAGGGATTTACTGTAATTCATAAATATTTTTATAAAATCGATTATAATTGAATTATAACGATGCAATACACACTATTACTAAACAAAATTTCTAAAAAGTGCATCAAAGTTGTACCTATTGTTCCCTGTAATTACAGGCCATATTTCGATTTTCTAATACACCAAGTAGTTTTTTCTAATTGATTGTGAAATCTTATACACCTAAATTTTGGAACCAATTTTCAGTATTTTCTGATCGTATGAAGTGGTCTTTGTAACAACTTTCAAGTCTATCATTTTCCTACAGCACTAAAAAGTGTGGTTTTCTATAGGGTTGGAAATTTAAATCACCCCACTCCTACTACGAACGCAATTGTCTGACCCTTGTTTTAAATTAAAAAATTTCAGACGATTCTAGCTATTTTATGTTTTACCTATACCTGTAAGTAAATATTTAAATTTTATACCACAAGGGAAATATATAATATTAGCTTTGAAATTTTTGGAGATGACGCGCATTTTCTCATTTTTCGATCTTTCATTTTGAAATTAATTTGTTTTCTTAATGTTTGAGGTGTATCTTATAACAGGTTGACAATTTTAAATCTTTAACCACACTGATAAGTAGTTTTTAATATAGATTTTGAAAATCCCCTCCAAATCTTACACAAATTCCGAATTAGAAGATTTAAATACTTACTAATTATTTGGGTATTTGGCACTACATTACTGACAATTCTTTCTCATCACAACTAAAAACTTTGTTTTCCTTCCACACCCCCCTTCCTATTTCCCAGAGCTCCAATTTAAGATTATCAGATTTTATGGTACGGAACAGCTTTCTTTCTGCTGAAGGTTGTTACATACCACACTGATAAGTAATTGTTTCAATTAGTTTTGAAAATGTGGAATCCACCCTCTCACATTTCGCTGACTCCAACATTGAAATTTATGTTTTTAAAACTTATTTGAATATCTAGAGTAGTAGGCTACTTCTAAATATTTGCCAAATTATATTGTTCTACCTCACCTAAAGTGATTTGTATAGTAATAGCCCCACATCCAAATTTACCGGAGATATATTTTTAGATTTCCCGTATATAAACTTTTCTAGCATGGCGTAAAAGGAGCAAAACATATAAAAATGGTTAAAAGGTATAGATTATCAATTTGTTTTTAATATAAGGTTAAAGAGGGTAAGTTAAACGGGTGGAAAGTGTAAAATAGGGTAAAAAGTGCAGACAGGGCAGTAAATCTAAAAAGGACAAAGGGGAAAAGAGGGTTTTATATTAGGGTAGGAAGTTAAAAAAGTTGTAAAAAGCGCAAAAGTGACAGAAAGAGTAAAAAGGGTAAAAAGTAGATTAATCAAACTTAATAGAACTTTATAACCTTTTATACCATTTACCTTTTTCCTTCCGTTTACGTTTTTTGCACTAAATGTGCTTTTGGCCATTTTAGTCATTTTTTACATTTTTACACTTTTGGAACCTTTTGGCATTTTTACAATGTTTGCGTTCTAGCAATTGTACACCTTTTAACCCGTTTGTTCTTTTTGCTTTATTTAACCTATTTTGCCCTTTTGACACATTTTCCTTTTTAATCTTTTTGCCCCTTTTATCCTTTTTACCTTTTTGGTACACTTACCCTTTTATTACTTTTACCCCTCTTGTCCTATCTACCTTTTATAGCAATTTTTGCCCTTTTTGTCCTTTTTGATCTTTTTGAGCATTTGCTCGGTTTTCCTTATGGACTCTTTTTACATCTTTAACTTTATATCCTTATTTGAGAATAAATGATTGACTTTTTATCTTTTTTTTCCCTTTTGCACTTTTACCGTTTATATCCCTTTTACCCCTTTTAACCTTTTTGCCCTATCAACCTTTTAATAAGTTTTTGAATATTTGGATTTTTCCCTTTTTCTCTTATATCCCTTTTAATTTTTTATTACTTTTTATACTTTGACTCTTTTCATTCACCCCTTTCATCCTTTTTGATTAGATTAACTTTTTACCAATTTTTTAATATTACTCTAGTTAGTGATCTTGTACAATTGTAAAATAGGAATAATAGAAACATACTTTTAGTCAAATATTTTTTACTACAGTAACTAGGCGTTTAAGAAAATTACAAAATTTATCTACATTGTCACAAATAAAGTTTAAATAATCATAAATAGAACTAGACCTAACTATGATGTGCATAGAATATCTCAAATTAAGATTTCTTTTGTTTTAAAAATTAACATTTGTGATGCATGGTTATGAATGGATTATAGTTCATAAAAAATAAGTTTGTCAAATGAATACATGTTGTGGCGGACCACTTGCCACCCGGCGTGAGCTCCTTTCTGACCGGAGGAGCCTTCAGTCCCCGCGAACGGAAACCTTCGACTCCCTCTGCTAAGACGGGCAGTATAAGCCTGCTACTGATGGTGAGTCCCCCGATGCTCGCCGCCAGCTTCTTTCTTCTCGGGGCCAGTTGCTTCCTGGGCCTGGGATTCTTCAATGCCTCATCCGGCGGTCTTCTCCCGACCCCGACGCTGACACCTTTCTTCAACTTACCCATAGGCTCCATCTGGACGTAGCACAGCTGAAGCTCAGAACGCTCCAGCAGCCAAGCACACGTGAGGGAGGCAGGACGACACCTAGCACACCCATCCGTGGAGTTCACATGTGGTTTCGGATCCTAAAACAGACTGATTGTCGCATTTAGCGAAGTTTCTGAAACAAAGAAAAGATTATTATTAATATTAGTGGGTAGAAACTAAAGTGTGGAAATCCGAATAAGTGTTTTTTAAATTTATGTGCGGAAACACTATTCTATGGGGGCTGGGTGAGAGCCTCCCAAACAGTGGCGGCTCGTGTATAGGTAGTGCGGAACTGCAGCACCCCCTATATTCACTTGATATCATCGATAACATTTAATATAATGAGTCCTTTTTTCTTTAATTCTGTCTTTATTTTTGAAGTACTATATATATATTCCTTAAGCTTAATATCAGTACTTCAGTAGCCATCCCCCAGTTTATGAAAAATATACAAAAATCTTTGTATGGAACTGTGCGCTTCACAGTGCCAGCCACGTGGTGCTTGATTGTTGTGCGCATGCACACATAGGAGGGCGGGTGGGGAGGAAGGCGGGACTGCCAGGTAGAGAGAGCACTGTTGCTTTCGCAGTGCCGGCTCTGGCGTGATGGTGGAAGGAAGTTTTTTTACTCAGCGTGTGTTGTGCTTAAAAACCGTGTTACCATATTCTTGAATAAGATAAAGTGTAGAAGAGAGTAGAATTAGATTATTATTCTGCTTCCAGCTATTCTATTTGATTCTTTTTTTTTTGTTCTTTTATTTAGCAGAAAACTTTAACCATGGCCTTGCATCCCCAAGAAATAAGTTCTGTGACTGTAAGTTAACTTCAACAGCTTAAGTGTTAACAGCTATCTCTCCATGAGAATGTTACAGTTAAGAAAAGAGGTCTTTCAACACCTGATATTCTAATATCTCAGTCAGGCAAAAGCAACAACAAGAAATATATTCGTAGCTTTAATTCTGAATGGTACCAACGGAAAAGTTGTCCTTGCTGCTGTGAAGTAAAGAATGCACTGTTTTGCTTCCCGTATTTGCTGTTTGGAGGTGATCCACCGTGGACAAAAGATAATTGTAGAAATATAAACAAAATGTAAGAAAAAACTAAAAAGCATAAGAAGTTAAAGAAGCACGTTGATAATGTTGTTTCACTGTCACTTTTAGGAACCGTAAGTATTAAGAAGAAACTTAGTGAGGCATACAGACTTTCAATCAATGAGCATAATATAAAAGTTAAAAAGAACCGTGAAATTTTGTCCAAAATAATAGACTGCATTTACTTTTGTGGAAACTTTGAAACTCCCTTACGTGGACATGATGAAAAAGACGATTCAGTAAATCCAAGGGTATTTAGAGGATTAGTAAATTTTGCATCTAAATTAGATTCAGATTTGAAGAATTACTTAGAAACCAGTGCAGTCTTCAAAGATGTTCCTAAAACCATTCATAATGAGATACTTGACTGCCTACTACAAATATACCATGAGGAGATAAGGACGGAAATTAGAAAAGCTAACTTTGTAGCTTTCATGGCTGATGATACAACAGATGTTTCGGAACACACTCAAATGGTGCTTGTTCTACGGTACGTATTGAATGAAGAAATATTTGACCGTTTTTTGGGATTCTTTATTCCAGAAAATCAAACTGCAGATGGCATATCAAAACGTATTTTAGAGCAATTGGACATAATCCTTCAAGGAAATGGACAAAAACTGATAGCTCAGAAATTTGATGGTGCAAATATCATGAAAGGCAAGAAAGTAGGAGTTCAAGCAAAAACAAAAGCAGTTTATAGTAATGCACATTTCATTCACTGTTATGCACATCAACTTAATTTAATAATGAGAAACAAAGCAATTATTACACGAAACGCAAGAATTTTTTTCTCTAACATTCTGGCTATTACTATAGTCTTCTCAAGATCCCCACAACGTGTGTCCATTATCAAGAAACATATGGACGTCAGCATTCCACGTCCATCCTCCCTACAAGGTGGAATTTCAACATATGGACCATAAACAGAGTTCATGAAAATTTGCCAGCTTTAAAAAACTGCCTTACGGAAATTCATTCAACATCAAGTGCAGATCAAACTATTGCAGAAGAAACAGGAACTTTAATATACCTGAATGATGATAGTTTCAAGTTTTGGTTAGAGCTTTTTCATCAGACTATGCCTCATGTTGAAATAATTTACAACCAAATGCAATCTCGAGAAATTAATGTGTTTAAAGTTAATGAATATATAACCAATTTCAAAACTGCTATTTTAGAATTGAGAAACTCAAAGTACTGTGAGAATCCTTCAAAGACACTCTTGGTAGAAGCGAAGGAAGTGTGTGACTATATATGTGTTGATATAATGGACAGATATTCTTCCACTAACCACTTAGTATCTGCTAAATTGTTCAACAAGGATTGCTTCACTATATTTAAGAATGAACATCCCACAAAAGAGGTAGTACTAACCACTGAAGCTTATCCCATTATTGACAATGAAAAGCTTGAAACTGAACTAAAAGCATTCTATTGTAGGACTGATATTCTTGAATATTGCAAATTGATTGAGCTCCTGAAATTTATCTTAGAAAATAATCTAGATGATATTTTAGTGAAATTCCGAAAATAATAAAAATCCTCTTGACAATTCCCATAACTACATCAGAATTAGAGCGCTGCTTTACAACAGTGAAAATAACTTTTTTGAAGCACTATGAATTCAGAAAGACTAAATGCGCTTGCAGTACTTTCAATGGAGAAAAACTTCCTCAATGGTCATTCAGAGATCAAGGAGAGAATTATTGAACTATTTGCGCACATTAAAAAAAGAATAATGGATTTCATTTTTAAATGAATAGATCAAACTTGAACTGTACAAATTTAATTCAAAGTAAGTAAAAATATTTGTTTTTTTGCTAAGATTTTATCAAGTTCCTGAATAAAATTTATTTTTATACATGTTTTTTCCTTTAACACATTTTAAAACAAAGGCTAAACATTTTCTGGAGTAGCACCCCCACTAACTTTAGCTACAGCCGCCACTGCTCACAAACCACTGTTGACACATTTCGCTTATCCAAAAAGGGCTTTAAGACGTCGATGGAACCCTCCAGGTTCGATGACGTAATTCCCATACCCCTGGATAAGAGGATTGGTGGCACCGGGTAGTCTGTCGTTGAAGGACTGCGCCTGCTTACGGAAGTGGTCCTTAATGGTAGGCATATACAGGTCGCGGTGCAGAGTCACATTCCGAACATACCAAGGTGCGTCCACTATGACCCTCAGACACACACTCTGGAACGCCTGCATCCTCCTCATATACGTGTCCGCCAGGTGGCCCCAAGCGGGACACTCATAGTCGAAGATAGGTCTGAGCAACTGACTTGTACAATGTCAGACCGTTTCTAGTAGACAGAGCGCTGCGCCTGTTAAGCAGTGGGCCTAGTATTCCCAGCCTTTGCCTTGCCTTGTTTAGTCTCTCGGTGCAGTATAGTCGCCAGGTCAGTTTGGTGTCCAGCGTAAGTCCCAAGTAGGTCTACTTAACACTGTTCGCCCATATGATTTGCTCTCCGAACAGCTGGAGTGGGGCCAGCCTGTAGAACTTTCTTTTCCATGTTAAGAGTACTGCTGTGCTCTTCTGCACGTTAATACTTGTTCTCCAGGTGGTCAGCCACCCCTCCAACTGCGTCAGGTGCGTCTGGAGTCACCTCTACAACAGCTGCCCTCACCACGACTCCACTACTAGAGCCGTGTCGTCCATATACAGTTTCAACTTGGTGTCTGGGGATCTGGGAATGTCGATAACATACAGACTGAAGAGCACCGGGCCCACAAGGGAACCCTCCGGCACTCCAGCCCGGATGCTTCTGACTTAATAAGTGGCGTTCCCAAAGGTAGTGGAGAAGGTGCGGTGGGATAGATAAGATTGTACAACCTTAATTAGGTAGAAGGGAAGGTTCGTGGAGAGGAGTTTGAAAAGTAGACCTTCGTGCCAAACACGGTCTAAGGCCTTTGCAACGTCGAGAATGAAAACACCAGTCAGCCTGTTGATGTTAAAGTTCCTCGTGACCTGCTCTAAGAGACGAACGAGTTGGTGAGGTGTAGCATATCCCACCCTAAAGCCGAACTGCTCGTCCACCAAGATGACTGTCTCGCGAACATCTCGGGTCAATCTCGTCAGTAGAAGTCTCTCAAACAAATTGCCCAAAAGTCTAGCAAGATGATCGGTCGGTAAGACGAAGCTAGGGCCGGGTCCTTACCCGGTTTATGGAAACATAGGACGTTGTCGTGCTTCCAGAGCTTAGGGAACTGACTCAGGAGCAGGATGGCGTTGAATATCTCCACGAGGAAGTTAATCTCCTCCAAGGGTAGCTTTCTGAGGACCACGTTATTGATACCGTCACGTCCGGGGGCCTTGTTTAGTCTTAGAGCGGCTAACGCCCACGACATTTCTGTCGCCTCCGTGGGTTCAATTTCATCCAAGCGTCTGTACGAGACCGCACTGATGACCTGAGCCACTTGCGCAATGTGCACCGGGTCTGACGGGTCGTCAGTCGGTACAAATTGTACCTCTAAGTGCTCATCAAGAGCATTAGCCTTCTCCTGGTTGGAGTTGGCCACCCAATTACGACCCATAATAGGCAGCCTTGGTGCAGGGACCCGCATCATGTTCCTCGTCATGCGCCACAGGGACCTGTCCTGTACGCACAGACTCTCAATATTTTCCTCCCAGACATTGTTCCGGTATTCTTGGACCATCTCGCGAACCGCATGTACTTTGCGGCTCCAGTTAGCCTTGTCTACTGGGTTCTTTGAGATTTGCCAAGCCTTCCTCAGCCGATTTTTCTTCCGGACGTGCCTGAGGATATAATTGGGCAAAGAAGCCTGTGGTGCCCTCTTAGGACGGTGCCTCGGCATCGAAGCTTCGAGCAACCCTTTGATGGCGTAAGTTATGAACTCCGCACCGAGATCAAGTTCTGCTGCTGTTCGAAAATTTGGAGTGGATAACGACCTCTCACTCAACACATTTGTGACTCTGTCCCAGTTAGTGTGCTTAAGGTCAGGCTTTTCAGGGGGTCTATGAAGGACACTGCGCGTTCCAGGTTCACAAGAACGAGATTGTGATCCGAGTCTAGCTCAGCTAGAGACTTCAGCACCTTCTGATCCCTCTGGAAACAACAAAGTCGAGGACGTCAAGGAAACCAAGGGGATTGTGAGGAAAGTGGGTGGGTGTGGGGGGCCGGAAGCCACCATGTCGTGCAGATCTATGACGTCGCGTGGCAATCCGCCGATGGAGTTCTCTTTGTCGCTGAGTATAGTGGGGAAATCGTCACGGATGGCTCAGATAACATGGACTGTGGAGCGGTCCAGGCAGTAGAGTATGTGGGGTTTGTGGCCTGAGCAAGTGTGGAGGAAAAATACAAGGGCCGACTGAACAGTGAGGTACAACAACTTCTACAATATTATCTCCATTCTTCTTTTAAAAAATAAAAAATAATTTAAATATAAAATTAACCCTTTTAACACAAAATTGAAATAAATAGTTCTTCTCACTCGAATCAATCTATGGACAATTTAAGGCCAGAAAAAAGATGATATGATATAGACCGAAGAAATGGTTATTCGAAGTCCTTCAATTTATTTCTGGGGAATAATATCTAAGCAGTGATCTAGAATAACTAAAGTTCTAACTAACGTAAAAGTAGTATGTGTATTTGATACTAGATTTGACAAGTTATATTAATTGTAGTTGAGCACGTTTCACCCCTAGGTCACAGAGGGCGGGAGAGAGGGGGTGGGGGTGGTTACAGTATTTTTTTTTTCTTCGGTGTCATGAATATTTCAGAAACTGCGATATCTGTATGATTTTTAAATTATTCTCATATACACAAAGAAAAACATTGTAATGATACTTTTTGACCTCGAGATTACGATGAATCTTTTCGTTTTATATGCTTTTGAAACAAAAAAGGGGATTTTTCGATTCTTTCTGTCTTGTCTGTATCTTGGCCCAGAGTCGAAACCGTTTTGCCGAGGGTTGATATCCGTTATCTAGGGTAGTTAAGAGGTTATCCATGGGAGTGTTTGGAATCATCTATCAAATCTTAAAGTTAAGGGTAGTGTATAATAATTTTTTTAGAAATCAGCAATAAAGATTTTGATTAAATTTGGTATCTAGAAACTTTTTAATATGACAAACAAAATTACGGGAATAATTTTCCTGATAAAATGACGTGGAGGGTTGTTTACATAGGTGTTAATCAACTTTGTTGATAATAACCACGCAACTCTTTGAAATACGAAATTATTTATCATTGAATAGTTGTAAGACTATTAAAATAAAACAATTTTAATGAAATCTATTTTTATAAGCCAATAATTTCAAAGGAATAGGAAAATATATGTTTTAAACATATGTCTGAGGATTGAAGAAATTATTTTCATGTTAGAGTGTGTAGCTATTTTGTTTCTGCAACAATGTATACTATTTCGTTTCATAGATCCATTGGGATTTTAGTAAATGCTTCAATTTTTGGGTAAAAGTGCGAGAAAGTCTGTCCGGGGCACTATTTATCTATTTTCCCACTAAATATAGAGAAAATGTATTTTTTATCCTAAAACTTCATTATTTGCTCATGTAACTTATAACTTCTGACCTTTTCAAAAATAGTATTATGGTATTCCTACTAGGAAATTGAACGTTATTATTCGTTTAACCCTAAAATATTGCATTGTGGATTTTATACAATCTCTGAACTCTTAAATGGATTCTGCTTATTTAATAACATATGTGATGATACTTCACATCCTCATATAATTGTAGAGCATAATTTTCATTCAAAATGATTGAAAACAAGATTGTGGCCCTTTGTTAATATGGACCATGAGACATACTATGTTTCCATATTTTCTTTATTGACTTATTTTGGTTTGAATAAATTATTTATAAAATCAAAACTTTGTCCTTGAAAATCCGCATTTATGAGGAGGGATTGTAGCATGTCACCTAATTCAAGATGACATCTACAAACTGTAATCCACACAAAATGCTAAACTACAATAAGGGAATCAGAAGAAGACCACACATACGGATGTATTTAATAATAATATCGTTTGGAATCTACTTACATTACATGGATGTTCCCGGATACGATCACCATGCTTTCACCAACTGTTCTGCTAATATGGCGGCAGCAAAGGCGTGGCAGTTTCAACGCACGTCTAACCTCTTGACCTCAACATTGAAGAAATACCGGACGGTCCTTGGTTCATCGCTAGCGACGCCACGAGCTACGACCACTACGCCCCTAGCGGACTTCCCTGGCAACTCTTTCTCTACAGTTCCTAAACTCCCTTCCCCTCTTTCTTCCTATTCCATTGTTTACTGTGCCAAATTTGCTAGTCAAGGAAATAGTATATAACGAGGGACTCCTAGGTTCACAGATTGTAGTTCATCACTTGGATATCGTCGAAGAAGGAAACTCTGCTCCAGCACCTGTAGAAGGTACTGCTGACCATGACTATTAGGTCGTGGGTGTTACCGCCTCGACGCCGAAGGAATCTCTTCTATTAATCAAAATATTTTGTCATTTTCCATGTCCTTCAGACTTGTTGAGTTAGTCCATATGACTATGTAAATTTTTGTTAGTAAAAAATGGCTAGGAGATTAGTCCCACGTCCATCAGACGTGGTTGTTTTATCAAGATGATTTCCTTTTGATTTGTCCTTCAGACTTTATGTATTAGTAAGACTGACTAACTTATTTTTTTGTGTATAGCTGATTTAATTTTCTGTTAGTCAGAAATTTTGACTACATAATTTTGACTATATCCAAATGATATTGCTTATATATAGGAGTCTTGATGTAATAGGACCCAGGCTTTAGAGCCCTCTCATTCACAAGTTCATTATTCAGTATTATGTCCATAAGTCTTCACAATATCACATGACGCTGTGGACGTCATGCTCAAATGTTCATATTTTTGAATGGCTACAAGCAGGTTGTCTAACGCCTTTATTTGAGGACCTAGCTAGGTCAGTATCTCACAGCACTGTAGTTGGCATATATATGATTTGTGTTATTATTTTGGGTGCTCAAAGTGTGGAACACGGCTAAGTTTGTATGGTGGCCCACACAGATAGTATTTTCTTTCGCCCCTTGGTTGGCGCTTCTTATGTTTTCGTATTTAATGTTGGAGTTATACTAAACTTGAGGTTTACCCCAGGCAGTGGGTAATGACATAAATGTACTATTGAATGCTCTGGCAGCTCCCACTGGGAAAGGACCGGCCATAGTGCTATTTAGTGTAGACACTTTGTTGCCTTTTAGCCATATCTGGTAATATCTGAAACAGTTCTTTATTACAAGCCTAACCAGCTAGCTAGGACGAGCTTCGGTTAAAAACTCTAAAATTATAAGGTCTGTTGTCACATCTTTGTTTGTGTCTAATTCTCCATGTTTTTGTTTAGACCATTCTGGTGGAAGTCAGGCGCTAGCTCGACTCCGTTAGAATCCAATACTCTCCATTTACATAACGTACTTTTGACTGTTGCCGTGTCGTCTTGGACACATATTCTCCTGAGCTACGGGAAGTTCCTATAACTTTGGAGTTGTTAAACCCTATGAAACTTAATATTGTAGATTTATTAAGCACTAATTTTTCATTGCCCATTCAACGGGCTTCAACCACAGTTCCTACTTTCTATTTTTACTCAACTATTGTAACCTGATTTCCACTTTATGTTATTGTATAATAAATCTATTTTTGTTACCTACTTAATTCTTTCTGTTATAAAATATGTTACTATCACTCACCCCTATAAAAATGTAACCACCCAAGTAGTTGGGATGCTACAGGATAATGGAAATTGAAAATAATTTAGGAATATCCACCCCCAATCCACCAAGCCCAGATTGGAACCTCAATCACCCCGTCCTAAGCGATCTAGATCAACACGAATCTAGCGCTTTATCAAACTATGCCTGAGAGCTGAATGTATCGGTAGAGTTCCCTAGCACTGAGACAATCTTGGCTGTGATCTGAGCACGTCAGTAAAGTTCCCTATTACTAAGTCAATCCTGCCTGTGAGAGCTGAGCATATCAATAGAGTTCCATAACACTGAGCCAATCCTGCTTGTTAGAGCTGAGAATATCAGTCGAGTTCCCTAGCACTGAGATAATCCTTCCTGTGAGCCCAAAACCAATAATATATATTCATAGAACTGTACAATGCAGTTAGTACAACTTTTATGGATAATATTTATATAAATAATTGTATCGGAAAGAGCTGAGCTCCCTAAATGCTGTACTTCCATTAATTCATCTGTCTGGTTGCTAACCGGCGAAGTTAAAGTAGATACTTCTCCCCTTGTTCTAATCTTACCACAGACATTCTCACGGTTTTTAATTTGTTTTCCAAAGAAAAGTAAAAATATTGTGATAGTGTTACTCTGGATGTAAACAGGTGGACTAGGCCTATGTGTAGTAAAATGGCCAGACACGACAATTTAAAAGATTAGTGCTAAAAATCATAGTATTTGGAGAAATGATAAATCTCTCTAATTGTTATAGTTACTGAAATATTTATTTACAAAAATTATACTGAATTTTCAATACAGACAATTTATCTTCCGCCTACACTTAATGTTACTTAAATTACAGAGAACATTGTATTTATTTAAAAAATCGATGGTACAGTAAATAAAGATAACATCGTGTGAGTAGTACCGGTAACAACTTAATGGTATTGTAAATACAGATAACATTGTATGATGGTATTAAAAATACAGACAACATTGTTTGTGTAGTAACAACTTAATGGTAATATAAATACAGACATTAGAAGTGTAGTAATAACTTGATGGTAACGTAAATACAGACAACGTTTTATGTGTGGTAAAGTTTGATGGTAATGTAAATACAGACAACATTGTATGAGTAATAACAATTTAATGGTCATGTAAATACAGACAACATTGTGTGTGTGGTAACAACTTGATGGTAATGTAAATACAGACAACATTGTATGTGTAGTAACAACTTGATGGTAATGTAAATACAGACAACATTGTATGTGTAGTAACAGCTTGATGGTAATATAATACAAACAACATTGTATGTGTAGTAACAACATGATGGTAATGTAAATACAGACAACATTGTATGTGTAGTAACAACTTGATGGTAATGTAAATACAGACAACATTGTATGTGTAGTAACAGCTTGATGGTAATATAATACAAACAACATTGTATGTGTAGTAACAACTTGATGGTAATGTAAATACAGACAACATTGTATGTGTAGTAACAGCTTGATGGTAATTTAAATACAGACAACATTGTATGTGTAGTAACAACTTGATGGTAATATAATACAAACAACATTGTATGAGTAGTAATAATTTGATGGTAATGTGAATACAAACAACATTGTGTGTGTATACTCTACACTTGTCAAGCACACTTGTTAAGAGTGTTCTATCAGTCAAATGGATCCTATTAATTTATATAATATAAAGTGTTTAGCTTAGGTTTTACGAGATAGTATGGGAAATTTTTATAAATTATTCAATTTAAGCTTTCTGATTAATATTTTTTTAATGTATATTTTATAATAGTTTATTGGTGGCCGCATGGTATAAGGCAGTGGTTCCCAAAGTGTACCCCGTGTAGCACTTGGTGCTCCGCGAAGCATCTCGAAGTGCTCCGCGAAAAGAATCGAAAGAAATATAAATAAAATAAAAGAGACACGATCTAAAAACTGTGAATTTGTGTGGCCATGAAATGTGTATATGTAAGTATTGGGTAGAAATTATCTAGCTCCAGCAGCGTGCTTACAAAACAGACTAGATATCAAGTATTATAAAGCCGAAGTGCACGTCATGCGTCACCTCAGTCATCTTTGCCC
>CABFWO010005201.1:36789-51483 GCA_902155825.1 Timema genevievae
CCCCCCCCACATCTTCTTGGAACCATCCAAAACATCGATAACAATGGTAAAGCACACAGACTGCACGCGGAAAAACCAGAGACACTAGAAGGTGCCTGTTAACACCGTCTCTGTGAAAACTTCGCTTTCAGATACTATTGTTAGCTTCGACATCTTTCCAGAAGTTTCTGGGAAGTTTCTATTGCCTATTAAACCCTCAAGTTTCTTTGCACCTTCAGTCAGTATTCAGTCGAGAGCTGAAACAAGTCAAATCGCAGTGCAGTGTTATTTATAGTTTCAACTGTTATTTTCTGGAAGAACTCCACGAAAGAAATGTCGGAAAATCCACTCAGTCTAACATCGCAGCAATCTGAGTGCTTAATTGATTATACATTAGATTCTGCGATAAAAGATACTTTTGCAACTAAGATTTCACTATCAGAAATTTGGTGTTAGCTAAGAGACAAATTTGAAGTTTTGTAAGATAAAGTTAAAATCATCCTTATGTCCTTTGCAACAACTTACTTATGTGAATCAGAATTCTCTGCCTATGTGGCTCTGCCGGTGTGTCTACCTGCTAAAATATTATCCCTGTATTGTTTGTGTATCATTTCATTGATCATTCTCAACTTAATAAAGTCTTATTAAGATAGTACCAATATTGGCCGGTAGAGCACACATAAATCTATCACTATTCATATGAAACAAACACTCTAAGTGTTGTAAACCTTGTAATTGTAATGATGACCGGGTATAAGCAATTGGGACTTCCAGGAAAGTACTGTTTCAGTTAACCTTACTCAACTTATTTATAAATTATCAATATAATAAATAGATACTCATTTGTGAGACTCCTACAGAAAATACTTATTTTTATCATGGAATACCTTGATTGGATGGCAGAGTATCTCATGTGATGTTACCCCTTAGTATCGTGTTATCCTTTTATCCTCGTATGTGACTATCTTTTTCCGTAATGTCCTGGATAATAGACTATTATAATATAATATTGCGTGTAATATTGAAGTTGGTGCCTGGTGGTCTAGGGGTAAGATGTCAGACTTGTGCGCTGAGGGTCCGGGGTTCAATCCTTGGTCCCGGCGTAGATTTATCTGATTGCCAAACTCTTTCTTCACCTCTGACAAGACGTGTATTAATCACAACTTGTGAACGTTTGAAATGCCATGCCTCCACCGTGGTTTGGATCCCACGTTAAACTGTAGGTCCTCCATTTCATCTCACATCACCGTACCTTTACACATTAGCGTAAGTGCGTATAAACCGAACGTTAGTAACACGCGTTGCTAATAATAATATAATAATATTAGCGTTTATATTTTTCATAAATCTTAACATCGTTAGTCAAACTCTTTTGTTTTTGACAATCAACAATGATTAGTATTTGTTTCTAGGAAACATGAGGTGTTTCTTAATATCATAATAGTGGTATCTTAGAGACATACTATTTTTGTGTTTTATTTTAACTAGTTAAAATATTTATTTTTCATACGTATGGTAAATAATTTAAATGAAACTATGTTGTGAGTAGCAGAATATTTTCCCGTAAAATACATCGCGATTCAAAACTTCATGTTGTGTGTTCTGTTCTTATTTTAAAAAATCTAAAAATTGTAAATATCAATTTAGCCCTTTTAATACAAAATGAAAATAAAGTGTTCCTATTTGCTCGAATCGTTATTTTTTTAACGATCTGGACACTTTAAACCCAGAAATAACATATAATATCAACCGGAGGAAGGTTTCTTCAAGCTATTTAAAGTTTTATTCGTAAGTAATTGTTAATATACGTCATTTAGAACAAAATTAAATATTGGGGAACAACAGCTATGCAGGGAACATTAGTGATCTTGAATAACTAACGTTATAATTAACGTAAAAGTAGTATGAGTATTTGCTACTAGACTTGACCAGTTTTGGAGGTCAGCACGTTTCACCCCTAGGTCACAGAGGGGAGGCGCGGTCATTATTTTCTCTCCTCAGAGACACGAATATTTCAGAAACTGCGAGTTATGTATCATTTTAAAATTATTCTCGTACACCTAAAGAGATAACATTGTAATGGTACTTTTTTAACTCGAGATTTTGATTAATAATTAGGTTTTATGTGCTTCCAAAACAAAAAAAGAGTTTTTCGAATCCATCTGCCTTGTATGTATTTTGGCCTAGAGCAAAAACCATTTTACCGAGGGTTGAAACTTGGTATTTAGGGTAGTTAAGAGGATATCCATATAAGTGTTTAGAGCTATCCATTCAACCCTAAAGTTAAGGTTGGCTTACAAGACATTTTTTCGAACTAAACTATAAAGATTTTGATTAAAATGTATATCCAGAAACTTTCTAATATTTCAAACAAATAGATGGAGCTAATTTAACCGATAAAATGACTTAAAGCGTTTTTTACATAGGCGGATATCAACAATGTTTATAATAACTATCCAACTATTTGAAATACAAAATTATTGATCAGTGAATTATTTTAAGACTATTAAAAACAAAACAATTTTAAATGAAAGATATTACTATAAACCAATAATTTCCAAAGGTATAGGAAAATATTTATTTTTAAGCATAGGTCTGGGAAATGAGGAGATGATTTTTATGATCTTTGGTAGTGTAATTAAAAAAAAAGTATGTATTTATTTATTTATGTTTTTATTTTTTTATTTTAATTGAATATACGAATGAATTTTAATTTATATATATTATATAAAATAATAATATTATTGTAGTATTGTATTGGGCGCCAACTACCAACCCCTTTTATCTTGTGAGATAGGTAGATTTTTAATTATTGAATAAATTTATCCCCATAAACTGCTCAGCGGTAATACGAAAACCCTTTCTCTCAAGACCCCTGGACTTTACCTAAAGTTTGGACTTAAGTTGAACACTTACAACCGAAGACTTCCTGGCGCAGATTATTATTCTTGCTCTGACCAATCCAATCTACTGAGCATCGCTATACATGAGATGCAAGTTCAAAAGAAAAATACAGTGTACATTGATGTAAATAAAAATAAAAAATTAAATTTAAAGAGTGATTTTTAATTATTGTTGTGAATGATATCCTTAAATAAACCCTACCTACTAAGGCATGCCTCCCAAATTATAAAAAGAATATAAGTATTGTTAAGCAATACTTGAAATTGTTAAGCTCTCACTTGAATTGTGAGTATAATAGGAATATTTCTTTAAGCAAATAACAGGATTTTAACAACAACAAAATTTATTCTTTATAACATGTAACAAATAATAAACAAAAAAAAATATTGTTCTGAGGTAGACAAAAGGTATTAATTCTAGTTTGGAAACTGAAATTATTTGTCCTTCTTTAGTAACTTTAAGGATTATGCTTAATTATTTACATCCATAACAGGATGTTTACAGATGGATTTGATCTCACCCTAAAATGTCCTTGCTCTGGTAAAAATGTTGAATCAAAGCTCCGTCAATATTTAACTCTCCGGCCTTTAATGTCCATAAAAATAATCTTCTTTGAGTGCTTCCACTCAACCTTCTTCACAAGTTTATACCTCTTTTAGAAGTTTTAGACGATTAGAACCTCCATGAACCTTTCAAAAAAATATAATTGAAGGATCCCCAGATCGGATCCTTCCTTCCACTTTCGCAGCCAATTTTAGAGTCACAACAAAAAGTAAGACAAAACACAAAAACGTTCTTTTTGTTTTAAAATAAACAATCACCAGCCTAGGAGAAAACATTAGCCGGGATTTGTAGGCAAGAATAAAACAAACAGTCTTAACTATTTAATTATTGGGGGTATTACTATAAAGATGATTATAAATTTTTACATATGAACATAAGTTATCTTTAGAATTAATTTTAAACTTGGCACCAAACAACAACAAAAAAAACGAGAATAATAAATTCTTCCGCTAGGCTCAATTATTGTTTCAAGAGAGAGCCAGATGTTATAAGCGTCCAAGAACATAAAATACATTGGTATCATAATAGTTCCGAAATAAACCACTCTCTGGAGCAGATAGCGTTAAAATCACCTACCAACAAAATTAATTAACATGGCGGGTTGGCAGTTTATGAATAAAATAAAGAAAAATGATTTAATATAGTAAAATAAAGGTAAGTAGATTATATGTATAACATATATTTTAATTGTAAATGAATAAATAATGAATATTCAAATTTTAGGAGTTTTGAATGAAATTTAAAACAAATAAACAGTAAAATAGTAAACGATATTATATATTTGAAGAATTTAGTCAACTGATTATTAGATTTCTATTATAAGTANTGATTTAATATAGTAAAATAAAGGTAAGTAGATTATATGTATAACATATATTTTAATTGTAAATGAATAAATAATGAATATTCAAATTTTAGGAGTTTTGAATGAAATTTAAAACAAATAAACAGTAAAATAGTAAACGATATTATATATTTGAAGAATTTAGTCAACTGATTATTAGATTTCTATTATAAGTAACTCTTTTAACCAAAAATAACATCACAGTAGAATGTGATTGTTTTACTAATATGTTTCTGCAAAAATATATATTTAATTTCAATGAATTTACGAGTATTTAGTAAATGTTGCTTTTTTAGATAAAAGAGCGAGAAAGTCTCTCTGGGGCACCTTGACTTTATTTTTCCATCAATTTAAGAGAAAATATTTGTTTTAACCTAAATCTTCACTATTTGATTTTATAACTTGTAGTTTCCGTACTTTCAATAAAAATGTAATGGTGATTTTTCCATGAAATTGAGAGTAAATATTCGTTTTACCCTAAAAAATTGCATGGTGAATTTTATACAATCTTTGAACTTTTAAATAGATTCAGCTTATTTAATAATAATAATAATAATAATAATAATAATAATAAGTTTTGAGGTAGTTTTCTAATTGTGTTAATAAGGGATTTGCGTATAACCTGAATGGTTATTAATACGCGTTGCTAACAAATATTAATTTGCTAATAAATATTAATAATATTAATTATTATTATTTTATAACTTGTAGTTTCCGAACTTTTCAATAAAAAGATAATGGTGATTTTTCCGTGATGAAATTTAGAGTAAATATTCGTTTTACCCTAAAATATTGCATTGTGAATTTTATACAATCTTTGAACTTTTAAATAGATTCAGCTTATTTAGTAAAAATAAATAATAATAATAATAATAATAATAATAATAATAATAATATTAATAATAATATTAATAATAATAATAATAATAATAATAATAATTATTATTATTATTAATACTAATAATAATAATAATAATTATTATTATTAATACTAATAATAATAATAATTATTATTATTATTAATATTATTATTATAATTAATATTAATATTAAAATTAATATAATAATAATATTAATATTAATAATTATTATTCTTATTATTATTAAATAAGCTGAATCTATTTAAAAGTTCAAAGATTGTATAAAGTTCACAATGCAATATTTTAGGGTAAAAGGAATACTTACTCTCAATTTCACGGAAAAAATCACCTTTATATTTTTATTGAAATGTTCGGAAACTACAAGTTATAAAATAATAATAATAATAATAAATAATAATAATTATTATTATTTATTAGAAACGCGTATTACTAACCGTTCGGGTTATACGCAAATCCTTTATTAACACAATTAGAACATTACCTCAACACTTATTATTATTATTATTATTATTATTATTATTATTATTATTATTATTATTATTATTATTATTATTATTATTATTAATATTATTAAATAAGCTGAATCTATTTAAAAGTTCAAAGATTATATAAAATTCACAATGCAATATTTTAGGGTAAAACGAATATTTACTCTCAATTTCACGGAAAAATCACCATTATATTTTAATTGAAAGATTCGGAAACTACAAGTTATAAAATAATAATAGTAATAATAATTATTATTATTAGCAACGAATATTACTAACCGTTCGGGTTATACGCAAATCCCTTATTAACAAAATTAGAAAATTACCTCAACACTTCAAACTAAAATGTAATCCTCCTTTCAACAATTCTATCTCTCCCTCCAGCACAATTAAAACCTATTTGAACCATAATCAAGAATATTAATACCGTAGATTCAAGTTGACCCATTTTAACTCACTTCCACATTCTTTGATAAAATTAACATTAATATATCTATCTATATTTACTCATCATATAAATTACACTCTATATTATGCTAGCAACAATATTTCATTTATCAATTTATTTTCATTTTATTTATTCTGTTGGTAACTTACAACTTATTGTTGACTATCCCACAAAATTATTCATAAGTTATAATAAATCAAAATTTCACAAAACTTCCGACAATATGTATTTTAAACAAAACACCGTCATCATAAATAAAGTAATTATAAGCTTGTTAGTTTAAGTAATTATTTATTTAATATTTCCTATATTATCTTCTAATTTCTCTTTACTATTAATTTACATTTCTTATGTTTAACTTTATTATACTTACGATTTTTTAGTATCCAAACAATATTTCACAATTCATTGGCTCTCCTCAGACCTGGAGATGGTGTATCATAAAAACAAAACATTTTGTTATAGAAGACTAAAGATAAATAATGATAAGGGAATAAAAGAATAGGAAAGGAGATTTAATTTATTATTACTGATAAGTTGAATTATATATGTCTCAAATCCAGAACTTAAATTCCTTTCCAATCTTTAAAAATATGTACAATTTAATTTAGGGTTAAAATATATATAAATTGAATTCTAAAAATAATATGACAAAGGCTTGTTGCCACTGACAAATGATAATTTGTTTGTCTTGTATATAGCAACGTCAAGCAACAAAGATAATTTTTTTTATGTAAATTAAATATATTAATACAATATTTTCCTTTATTATTATTTTTCCTTCCATCTACAGAAGTCTTTGTAATTCCTTTTACCACTTGCTTAAAATGGTTACTCTAAGTCCGTGTTCATAACTGTATTCTAGATTCTTTTTTGAGATTTTTGTAGACTGTTATCAATATCCCTACCATAATGCCCTCTTCTTCTAACGGCTGTTGACTTTTGTCAATATTACTACCCTAATGACATATTCCTCTAACGACTGCTGACTTTTTTCAATATTACTACCCTAATGACATATTCCTTTAAAGGATTTGTCAATATCACTACCCTAATGGCATCCTCGTCTAACGGCTATTGACTTTTGTCAATATCACGACCCTAATGGCTTCTTCCTCTAACGGTTGTATAAGTTTGTCAATATCACTACCCTAATGATCTCTTTCTCTATCCGATGTAGACTTTTATGAATATAAATACCCTAATGCCCTCTTCTTCTAACGGCTGTAGCCTGTTATAAATATCACTATCCTAATGCCCTCTTCTTCTAATGGCTGTAAACTATTGTCAATATCACTATCCTAGAGCCCCCTTTATCATTGAACACTGTTTGAAATAACATCTATTGCACCTATTAGACTTATCTAACTATTGATCTGGCCTTAGCCTAATTCAAACAATAAATTCAGTATTGTTATAGATTACCGTGTAAAACTCAGTGGCGGATTCAAAACTTTTGCGCCCCTAGCATTATTATACTATGCAAACCCCTCCCAATTATATTTTTTGTCAAGGCCCTTAGGAAGTTTCAGCGTGGGTGGGAGCTAGTATTCGAAAAATAATTCTACGAAAGATAAGCATGCATGTACTACACGTATTTTGGTGGACAACCATTTAGGGAAATAAATCTTAGTGAACCAATTCGGGTGTTAAAAACCAGACTCCTCAATTAATGTCATGCCAGAATGGATTGGATTTAAAGAAGACCCAGACGAAGATGAGGGAATAACATTTGGATATACATGAGAAATATATGGTGTAATGAGATAGACTGAATATAATTAGCTCAAGTTAGTGATAGGTTGTAATGAGATAGAATAAATAGAATCAGCTCAAGATAGGGATAGGGTGTAATGAGATGGACTGGATAGAATTAGCTCAATATAGGGAAATATTGTAATGAGGTGGACTTGATAAAATTAGCTTAAGATAAGGATAGGGTGTAATAGGGTGGACTGGATAGATTTAGCTCAGGATAGAGATAAGGTGTAATGATGTTGACTGAAAGAATTAGCTCAAGATAGGGATAGGTAGCGTACTTTAGTGTGTGCGGTAACGAGTTTTCGAGTTCCTAATGTCATAGAGCCAGTTAATAAAGTTTTAGTAATTCTATCAATCTTACTTTAGTTTAAAAATATTGTTAATTAGTATGTCCGTGTGTGTGTATAAATATATATATATATATATACTCTGATTTTTTTAGAAATAACAGTATCTGATAGTTACTAAAGCTACTTAAACCATTTTATTATATTGATACATCAAGTCATGCTATCTGCAGATGTTAATGTTGATAGATATTATCACTAATGACAAAATAAAATAAATAGACCTAATATAGTAAAATGTAATCAATTTTGTCTACATATAAATATGTTGGACTTTCTAGACTATTCTTAAAACTAAAATCATATTATATAGACTATATACATTTGAAATGTAATCCCAAACGCAAAGAAAAAAATGTGAATAAGATTTATCCTTTACTTTTTTGACTGCCTCATAGAGTTCGCAACAGCGGGTTCATTCTAAAAAGGCTTCTGTCTCATCTTGTGTGGTTTTCTGGTTATGGGGAGGTCAGGGTTAAAATACTAGCTGATTATATACTGAGGTGTACTTTAAAAAAAAATCAATGTTTATCCCTGCAAATGAGATTACATTTCTTCCCATATATATATGGTTGTGATCCCTACACAACAAGTGCAAATTCACGTTATAGTTTTTATGGCTAGCAAGACGTGTTGTATATAAAACAAATTACATCGTAAAAATATTCAAAATAAAGAGGTAGGAACTAATTAATTAAATAAATTTGAACTTTGGAAGTATCATTGTAAAAGTTTATAAAATAAAAATCTTATTTTGCGACTACTTTCTGTATATTCTTCGTACACTTATTGTGTGTAGTTCCTATTTATTTTGTTAGATTTTGTTAGGTTGCATAGTCTGGGGTGTCAATCTCGAAATATATTGGTTCCAAGGTGACAGATATATAGCGAATGGAATTCCTTTCAGATGTACCGATCATGTTTTTGCCTCCTAAAATTTTCCATGCTCTAAATTCACTAAAATAAGGGTACAAATACACTTAAGTCTTATTCCTAACTCTTTAATCCATTAGTTCTAATCTCCGGATATCCCGAACAGGTAGTAAGGCTGAGTACAGCAAAAAAATGGTTTGAGCTAAGTAAATAAGTAAGTTTGACTAGGAAGTGAGAATTGCCGTGCAGACGTCCTGCTTTAACACAATATTTAGTTCTGCGATGCGTTATTTTCAAAATATAGTTCATGACAAAATAAAGTCGAAAGATATCAACAAGGCTCTTTTTCTTTCACAGCCTTATATTTTGTTTTATTAATAGATAAAATGTGTGAAAATAGTCCATCGACTAACGACTTATATAGTATATTTGCTTATTAAGAGACTAGGCTTTATGAAAAAGAGCTCTAAATATATATTACTCTAACAAATATAATAATTTCTTAGTGAGCTGTTCAGACGTCACGGAATCCGTGCGGAATATAAAAGAAGAGTTAAGTAAAATATCGTTATTATTTACAAAAACAAGACATGTTTAACCTTACTCAAATTCATTATGAAGTATAAATATAATAAATAGATACCCATGTGTGTGATTAATACATAAAATACCTGTTTTTATCGTAGAATACCTTGATTTCTTGGGTGATGATATCCCTAAGTATTTTTTTTATCCTTTTAGCTTTGTACGCGAGGCTCCCTTAAGGTCGAGGATAATATTATTTTACAGTATCGCTTGTAACATTAGCGTTTATATTTATTATAAGTCTTAACTTCATTAATTCAACTCTTTCGTTCTTTAAAATCAAGCAATGATTATTATTTGTTGCCAGGTAACAAGATGTATTTATATATATTATTATAATAGTGGTTTCCCAGATCACCGGTAACTCTCTGAGCGTATCCCAACTCGCCTTTTTGATGTTGTATCTGAGTCTTGAACCCGTCCCTCCATCTTCAGTCAGCTCTCGGCCTATCTCAAGGTGATCATATTGTGGTCACTAGTGGTCATCCCATCCAGTACTTTCCAGTCCCTAACAATCTTCATCGCCTCCCTGTTACAGATTGTCACATCTATATTTGAACTGGCTCCAGCTCTTCCCACATAAGTCGGTGGGTTAGCTAAATGATTCAATACGTCCAATCGTCACACAACTATAACCTCTTCCAACTTCTCACCCCTCTTGTACACTCTATATTAGCCTATTCTCCTATATGATCTTAATAGGGTGTCGCTGAACCACAAAGATGACCTTGCGTTCACATCAGCAAATTATATTATTGGAGTTCCCTTTTAAGTGTCATCTATAACTTCAATCTAATCTAGGTACTATTCAATATCCTCCCTGAACTTGAAATAGATATTGACTAGGATGACTACGCCTATTCCCGATATAATTTCGACGCAAGTAACTTTTTAGTTGCAATATTGATCCACCTTTGTGATCGTAATATAATTATTAAAAACCCCTACTGCACTCATTAGTTATTTTCCTCATGTCACAATTCGTGCAGTAGCTGGTATTTGCTGAATCCTACCACCAACTGTACTATATGGCTCTTTAAAGCATACAATATCTACCTGAAGTTCTTCTAACACTTTCCTGGCTTCGTCCATAACGGTCGCACTCATCATAGCGTTTAACTTCCAAATTCATATTGTTTGGCTAACCATCACGGATTATGTGTACAAACACTGTACTTGAGCCATACCTCCTTCGAATCAAACGTTATGCGACCGTTGGCTCCACAAAGTGTTGGTAAGTTTCCTCAACATTGAATTCCTCATTCCTCCTTTCGAATACCTTTTTAACCTTGTCCAGTAGTAGTTTAGCATCTGTCGGGAGGTTCATCGATCTAAGCTGGGTCCTATCTAAAGCTTCAGGGTTAGGGAAAGCTATGGATCCTCCTTTATTATGACCAGTCGTGACCATATGCCTCATCGCCAAATGGAGAGTTTGTTGCTCCTCTAACCTTGAAAGTTGGAGGGTCTCCTCGAAATTCCCATACATCTGACCCGAGTCTAAAAGGTCAATCTCACCACTCGGGTTGTTTTATTCTTCTACCTCTGCTCCATACTTTCCCCCCTCTACTCCCATTCCTTTTTCTGCAGGTGCTACTGGTTCTTCCACCGGATGTACCTTACTACCAATTCCTTTAGTTCTCTTTCCAACTTCTTCTGTCATTCTACCATGTACAAGTATGGACTCCTTCTCCCTAAGTTTCCACTTTCCACTCTCCACTTCTTTCTTTGTGTTCCTCCGTAGTCGATGTCACCTCATGCTCAGAAGACGATGTCACTACGAGCTTCAACTCCTCTCCTTTCAAAGCTGTAATTCAACATACCTGGTAACCATACTCGCCCTATGGTCAGCTGCCCTTTTCATATTCCTCTTCTAATTAAATGGGTGGTTTTTATTTGCACGAACATATGAAACTAGAAGCCGGAATTTAAAAAATATATTTAATTTATATCATCTTAATTAACAACCATAAAAATTAAGATACATTAACGCCAAGAGATAAATTTAATTCAACATTTTATATAGTTGTGTAATGAGGGTTGTGGTAGCTCCTGTACATGAACATTGCCACCTGGAAGGATAACTTTTAAAATTTAGATTATACTTACCTAGGCCTACTCCTTTACGCTTTTTACCCTTTTTAATGATTTTACCTTTTTAACCTTTAAGAGTATTTTCGAACTTTGAAACTATTTTGTTCTTCTTAGCCACTATACCCTTTTGTCAATTACTTTTACATACTTTCCCTATGTCATTAGAAAGTATGCATTTCATTGCCACACCTTCAAATGTACGCCGCCTAACCCTAACTTGAGTCCCCCTTATTACATCCTATCCATATATTGAGATAGTTCTATCCTGTCCATTGCACTACACCTTATCACTATATTGAGATAGTTCTATCCAATCCCCCTTATTACATCCAATCCCTACCTTGAGCTTGTTCTATCCAGTCAACCTCATTACACCTTTTCTATTTCAGGTCCATTCTCATGTTATCCTCCCGCCTAGGTCTTCCCAATGGTCTCTACCCACTTGATTATCCTTAAAATATCTCGTGATGAATGGTGGGTACCCTTTTTAACCCTGTTACTGGTGTTAGCATTCATACCCCTTTTAACTTTTATTAGATTTACCTTTTTTCCGTTTTAAAATATTTACAATTTTGAAATTTTTTCCTTTTTATCTAATTTTTAAAATTTAATAATTTATATTTTCACCCTTTTTTTGCATTATTTGAACTTTATTCACATTTTAACCATTTATCCTTTTTACCATAAATGTTATCTCCCGGGAAAACCCGGGTACTTCAATGGTAGTCTAGTTTATATTTAAGTGGGCATCAGTCACTGGAATAATGGTCGGTTTCTCAAACACCTCTAATCTTTTGGCCTTGACTGTTATTTTCGGCACGCGAGAACAATTAAATCTCAAAACAAACCATTTCAAATCAGTGCGCATGTGTATATGACAGCGTATGTGCTGTAGAGCTAACAGTAAGCATCTGTGGATTCACACGTTCATTGAAAAACTAGCACAGAATATAAACGTGGTCACGTGACGAGCTCTAAGCCAACAAAAGGTTTCCGCCTAACCTCCATTAATACACCCGACCGAGAATCGAACCTTAGTCTTCCCATTATCGAAAGTCTAGTTCACTACAAGAGTAACGCGTTAGACCTGGAGGTGACCAAAATTGGTTATATATTTTTATAATTGTATCACCTTTAATTTAATATATAATTACCTAACACAATATGAGAATTTTACCAAATTGGTCACCGAGTGATACTAAAACCGAACTGACTGCCCTTTATATTAAAACAGAGTTTACATTTTTTCCCCATGTGAGGCTACATTTTAAACAAGCGCTCTAGTTTACTCGGCTCGGACCTACTATATAACTCGATGGGCAGTTTTACCGGTCATGACATCCCTAGCGTTCTTCACTTTGTTTGAATTTACACAATGGTGGCCATCTGTCTAACCTTTCTAGGTTTTCAGACGGTATTTTACCACCAGACACTAAAAGTCCAATGGGCCAACTTCCTGTCTAACCTTTCTAGGTTTTCAGACGGTATTTTACCACCAGACACTAAAAGTCCCATGGGCTAACTTCCTGTCTGACCTTTCGAGCTCTTCAGAAATGAATTTATAATGAATAGATACCTATGTGTGAGATACCTGTAGAAAAAATATGTTTTAATCATGGAATACCTTGATTAGATAACACAGTATCTTGGGTGATGATATCCCTTAGTAACTTTTTATCCTTTTAGCCTCTTATGTGTAGCTCCCGTAATGTCGTGGATAATATTAAATTACAGTATCGCGTGTAATATTGGTGGTTATATTGCTTATAAATCTTAGATTCATTAGTCAAACTCTTTCTTTTATTTACAATCAAGCAATGATTAGTATTTGTTGCCAGGAAACATGATGTATTTCTATATATTAAAATAGTGATTTCCTAGATACATATTACTGTTGTGTTTTGTTTTATCTAGTTAAAATATTTGTTTTTCATGCGTTAGGTCAATAATTTAAATGAAACTATGTTGTGAGTACCAGAATATTTTTATGTTAAATACATCGCTATTTAAAACTTCATGTTGTGTGTCCCGTCACCAGCCAGTAGAACAGTCTCCAAAACTTTTACAATATTACCACCAGTCTTATTTTGAAAAAAAAATAAATAGTAAACATCAAATTAGCCATTTTAACACAAAATCTAAATGAATAGTTCTTCTTACTGAATCGATCTTTTTTTAAATCTCTGGACAATTTAAAGCCAGAAAGAAGACGATATGGTACAGACCGGAGAAAGGGTTCTTCAAGGTCCATCAAGATTCACTTTCATGTATTGGTTGATATAAGTCATTTAGAACAAAATTAAATATTGGGGAACAGCAGCTATGCACTGATCTAGAATAACTAAAGATCTAATTAACGTAAAATTAGTATGTGTATTTGATGCTAGATTTTACCAGTATTATTAATTGGAGTTAAGCACGTTTCACCCTAGGTCACAGACAAGGATATAACAGATACGTAGCCTTACGGGAGATTTGTTGCGCTCCTCGAGTCAGGTAGAACTTAAAATATCCAGTGATAACAGCGCTTCCAAGTGAGAATTCTTTAAAACAACTCACTTGCAAAATGTTCTTGGTGAGAAAGACAAGCTGAGAGCTAAGAGCTGCCGTCCCTCCGAGTACAATAGTCCAGGTAGCGGTAACCCCTTACCCCGCCCCTACCACCTTTCATTGACCAAAACTTTTCAAACAATTGGGATGGTTGGACCCAAATATACAATGCCAGTGCTTCTTCTACAGTTTAAACGTGACACGAGTCTTGGAGATGCACTTGTAAATGAATTATTAAATTTTTGGAACCATCTTATGTGGTCACAATTCTTTAGGATTCACTTCTTCGTTAAACTGGACTGCAAATAACTGGGATATCAGTGTTCGAATCCCGATTGGGTGTATTGAGAGTGTTTTTTTCCTAATATGCTTATAATTC
>CABFWO010005202.1:0-51436 GCA_902155825.1 Timema genevievae
ACTTTAATCACCTCTTTCTTTCATTTAATTCATTTATGTTATTATGTACCCTATTTAAAATGTGCACCCCGTAGAGGTGGTGCAGTAGCTACACAACATATTTTGATAAAACGTCCAGGATTGGCTACATTTGAAAGGTAGGTTAAGTGCAGTCAAAAATAACATATTTAAAACGTGATCTAGTTAGTGTAATACTGAGTGATAAGGACCAAGTAATTAAGGATAAGGACTATGTAGACAGTGCAATCTGTTAGTGGGGATTCGATCTCTAACGGAGTAATACGCGCCTTAGGGATACAAAGTCTGTAGATGAGGTTGAAGTTTATTGGCTGAAAACAGTTGATGATGATGATTATGATGATTATGATGATGATGATGATGAAAAATTTAATCCACAAAAGAAAATATATTGAAATTAATTGGTTTACTATTTTATTTAGTTTTTGGCTTTACTCGTCTTTGAGAAAAGATAAGCATTCATCAAAATACACCGCTTCTCGTTTATGGCACCATCGGTTATACCACAGATTCGGATATACCGTGGCTCTTTCTTTAACCCCGTGCCTTTAAAAAGTAAAGGTTATTCAGCTAGTTTTACTCAAAAATACTATTTTCACAAATATATATTATCCCATAAAAAATACATACTTTTTAAAAGAAGTGATTAAATAAATATGTTGAATGTTTTTATGGTGAATTATTGTATTGTTTTACGTTATGGAGGGGGGAATTAAAATCTCTTTTGTACATAGAATATTAATAAACTTTATTTGTTTAATACAATCACTTTACCCATGAATTTCATCATCATCATAAAATAAAATAAATAAATATAGCATCGCGTTATACTACCCATTTGGATTATACGCTATCATCAAATAATTCTATTACTATTCTATATTGCAACAAAGAGAAACACTATTTCATTTACTTATAAACACAGCATCATGTTTATAAAAACTTCTTCCTGGCTTTAATCACAGCAAAAGTGTTAGTGACTTCATCATAATTGGCATTATTCAGCGCATTACTCTCTATGCACGATACTATTCAAGTGCTTTTGAGAAAATGTTGATCTTAGATAGATTTTAACTCTTTTTTAAGAGCACTAAATTATCTTTCACCACATGCATTAGATATTAATTAAGAAAAATTTTAAGAATGGTTCCCACATTTTAGAAATGTTTCTTTCAAACCATTAGTGTCCACAAGCAGTTTGTAGCAATCTTCCATCTGGACTGAGGATCGATCTTGATCCATGAGATTCACAAAGCGACTGAAGTTCTGCAGTTCATCACAAAGCAGTTTTCCATCTATGACATTTGAATATACCCTGGAAATATTGCTGAGATCACATTTCGTAAAATGGTCATGTTCATCAGGAAAAAAAACTCCTATGAATAGGTCGAATATGTATCCTAACTTTGCATTTCTTTTCTCCAGCTTAACTATCAGGTTGTCACAGATAGTATTCAGTATCTCCACTCGAATCTTTCCTTTTCCCTCCAAATGAACTTCATCGTCTGTACTTTCATCAGCAAAGCTCTTTCTTTTTATTCTACTTTTG
Source organism: Timema genevievae (assembly GCA_902155825.1). Taxonomy (NCBI): domain Eukaryota; kingdom Metazoa; phylum Arthropoda; class Insecta; order Phasmatodea; family Timematidae; genus Timema; species Timema genevievae. Next base: position 1,568 of record CABFWO010005202.1, read on the forward strand.
TAACGCACTTCATTGTCTGGTTGCTTCACAGATGTAGAAAAAGTTGAGGCTTCCATGTCAATGCTAGAATAGTCGTTATGTACGTCATCAAAGAAGAGTTTCAGAGACTGAACTAGATCTACTGTCATCTTCACGTTTCCATCTTCTTTCTGCAAAGATTTGCTGACTTTGTCGATTCGTTTCGACAGCCGGACCCACAAGACATTCATAAAGGCAGTTTCATATTTGTCAAATTTTTTGCCAATGATTTTGCGTTTGTTTTGGATAAAGGCTTTTCAGTTTCACACTCAGTGAGTTTAATTAATGCTGTTCTAATCTCACTATAAGTTCCTCGTAAGGTTGATACAGCATCAACTCTTGCTGACCATCGAGTATCACTCAATTGTTTCTCAATGTGTTTATGTGGTAGAAGGTGGGATTGAAGTATTCCCACCTTAATGAACTCATTGTGTTGATGGGCCTCCAAACAATAATAATAATAATAATAATAATAATAATAATAATAAGTATACCCTAACGATGAGTGGAAGCTGAAATTTTTTAAATATATTTTTTGAACAAAATCAAAGTAAGCTTCAGCATATCTGTAGCATTCAGCAGCATTATTGCTTACTAAATTCAAAGAATTGCTTGAGCACGAAACATAAAATGCAGTGGGACTTCCTTAAATTATTTTTGCTTGAAGGCCAGCATATACGCCTGACATGTTCGATTGACTTGGAAGTAAACGACCTTGACAGACAACCGTGGCAGGGTTCGGCAACGATCGGTACATGCTATGTGAATGAGGACGCTGTAACCAGTATCCAGAGAGGAGGTGGTCCAAATCAACAGTAGTGCACCACCAGTTGCAGAGGAAAGCAGTGGAGAACTACAAGGTAGGAATTCTTAGACACAATTACCATGGCCTTAGTTAAAGTTATGGGGGTAAAGGTCGACCTGAAAACTGCTACTGACCAATTAGCACGGGAGCTGGAAAAGGTTAGGGCAGAAAATGTCAAGTTGGAAGCTGCTCAGAAGAATAAGAGTGATAGTGAAGCGATACCACTGGTTAGGAATTTTTCACTTATACCAACTATTCCAGTATTTCATGGGAGACAAGAAAACAACATTTTAGTGTTTTTGAGAAGAAACTGGGCCGTTAACAGGAGGGGGGGGGGGCAGAGGGAGCCAATGCATAGGGGCCCGGAGTCGGGTCGGATTTTTTATTTTTGAGTAGAATAAAATATCTTTACGTAAACACACGACAAAAATTGTCTTACTAATTAAGAGTTTGATACGTTAAACCGAGTTGAGATTAATGTAAATGTAAAGAAAATTTAATGTGTCTAGTCAGTTAAGATTTCTCCCCGTCAGGAGGATGAGAAGGCAATGCGAGAGAGGCCCGTCGGGCACGGGTGGTGAACGGTGAGTCATTCCTAGACAGGTAGGCTCTATCCTTCCTCCCCTTGCTTTATTTATTTGAACTCACCCGGGGCTCAACTCACTAGCTTATATTGTCATTCTATCATATTGTCTACTCTAATGTTTGTTTGTCATGGTAAGAGTAGAAGAAATTATCTCTTTCATTCTCGATGATTCAACATTGATGAAGATTGTGCCCTTGAGTGGTAAATTCACTGATAACTGATAAGTAAGTATTATTGGAATCTTTGGTTCAGTGAGTGGCGCACCACCACGGACGTTCAACTCTAGTTGACGCATTTCGGTGTTAGGCTTTTATTGCTTTTTATTCATGCTAAATTATATACCTTTATGCGTAGACGGGATTTTTTTTATATTTTCTTTGTGTTGTTTATAATTTTGTCTCCCTCAATACACCGGGCCTCGTTGTTTTTCTATCCTTGATATTTTAATTTATGAAACTTAATAAAAAAATCTATTATCCTATAGGCTGCTAAGGACCACGATACCTAGAAACGTTATCACCGAACCCGTTTCTGCAGATCAACCCCTCTATTTTTCCTAAATTACAAGGGGACTGTATGGATGGGAGTGGCAGGAAGGGGCGGTAGTATGGGGCCCCGCAGACTTATTTTCATAGGAGTCCGGAAATCCTGTCAACGACCCTGAGAAGATAGGTTAAGCTTCAGTAATATCAGGATGAACAGATTTATAGCTAAGGGCTGTAAATAAATTGCATTTAAGTGGAGAAGCGTTGGAATTTGTAATTTCTGATCCAAGCTGTATAGAGACTGGCAGCTTTGAGGGGTTAAAGAGAGTCTTAGTTCAGGAAGAAATAAACAGGCCGGTTTTTTAGGAAAAAATTAACCAAAATTAGATACTTGAAGAGAGAGAGAGACTGTAGATAGTTTCACGGACAGGATCAAGAAAATTAATATCAACACTTATGAATTAGGGGATGATGCAGCCTTGAATGAAATAATTAAATTTGAGGCTGAAAAGAGAGCCCTTGATTCTTTTCTCAGTGGCCTTTTCGGGAACGTAGGGAAATTTACAAGGTTAGCAAAACCTAAGACCTTTAAGGAAGCAGTTGAAGCAGACCATCAACATCAAGAGAGAGAAGAGAATATTCGTAGGAAGATATTCACAATAGATAAGGGGAAACATTATTTTATATGCAATAAACAAGGTCATGTGATGAGGGATTGCAGATCTACTAAAGGTAGACAGCAGTCACCTACAATGACAAGGAAGTCGTGTTATAGGTGTGGTAAAATAGGGAGTTTAGCAAAACAGTGTTCTGGGAAGGTTAATCATCACTCAAACGAGAAAAGGATCGTAGAAGCCACAAACTATGGTCCTCAGCGAGAAATGTCACCATAGTGTCAGTAGAAAAGGATAAAGCTACTAGTGAGTTAGTGCTAGCAGATATTTTTTGAAGGAGAAAATGTCGATTTTTAGTGGATAGCGGGGCACAAATTTAAATTATGTGGCAGAAGAGTGTGGAATTAATGGAGATTTCCAAATCGAGATTTGAGATTTCGGGTTTATCAGGTCACAAACTATAGACCATGGGGGAAGTTGTGATGAAATTAGAGATAGGTGGGAGAGTCTATCGGGTCGCATTTCAAGTTGTTGAATGTTGGACCAATTTGAGTTACGATGACATACTAGGCCTAGACTTCCTGATGAAATACTCAGCAATAATATATATATTATTGCTGAGTATATATATATATATATATCAAAGCAGACGTTGCAATTAGGGGATGTTAAGCATAAACTAAATGGAGCCTCGGATTAGGAGAGAGTAAGGACAAGCTTAGCTATAAATCAGGGATTAATTATCCCTGTCTGTGCTATGGAAGCTGTTCGATTCCCTATATATTTTACTGTTGGTGAAAGTCTGCGTCCAGGCACGAGGAAGATTGTAAGGGCTGAGGTGAAGTTGCCAGAGAAGCTTAATGGTAGAAGTTGTATTTATTTAGTCGAGCCATTGTTTACGGACGACTTCTTAAACGATCAACAGGTTTATGTGCAACGTAGTATCAATTCTGTGTGAGCTCGTTGGCACAAGGTCAACCAGGGATACCCGTAGGATTGATTAACCTAGGGCAGGGGTGTCAAACTCAAACAGACGTGAGGGTCACATTATATCATTAAGGAGGCATTGCGGGCCACACATAGGATTTGTATTTATTATACTATACATTTTAAATGCTTATACAAAATTTAAAAGCTTACTTTCCCCTCCCTCCTCAAGCCCTTTTCATTCTTAGAGTAGGCTACTCTGATTTCTACAAACAAATGTTATAATTAATGACTGAAAGAACTGGTCTAGCTAACTCTTTGTGATGAGTTAGTAAACATTAGGACCGAACGCTGACAACTCATAACAAGCTTGTCCCTGTTGAATGGCAACTAGGCCGAATTGGGCTATAAAGGCCTTTGATTTAATATTATCGCAGCTGACACATTAACATCTACTCAGAGGCAGTCACTCTGCCCGTCATTGGGACCACACGGATTAGAACAGGGGTCCCCAACCCTATGCCCGCGGGCACCATGGCACCCGCCGAGCCATTTGCTTCTCCCCGCCACTTTTTGACCACAGCTGAAAAGTTCTCGACTAATAGTTATAATCTGTCACTTTTCCGACAAAAATCAAGTTTGTGCTTATCTCCAGGTATGCTGTTCTCAAGAAGTTGGCGATTGAAAGCCCCCCTCTTTCCAATCCCTCCCTCTCGGTCCTCTTTCTTTGCCGGATCATTTTCAAAGTGTACTTTATTACTCGGAACTATCATTCTACTCACTAATACCATGCTAATATTTCCTATTTCCTTTGTAAATATCTTGACATGGGTCTACCCAGCTTTGTTGTCTGAATAAACACAGAATTAATATATATTTTAAAAATATACCTAAGCACCAAAATGGTGGTTAGTAGTTAAATATTTCCTTGTCTTTATTTTGGTCTTGTTAAAACTGTAAATAAAGCAATATTTTTTTATTTATTTTTTGTAAAGTGTGAGGGGGTTGAACGCCACCCCTTTCCCCCATGGCTATGGCCTTGAGTATTAGCCACAACCACATGTAACGTCACAATCGCTGTTGGAAACCTAACATGGCAGCTGACCGGCTGTGTGTATAGCGTTGAGGCTGACCTCTAAGCCTGGGGGGAGTTAGAAATTTGTCTTAGAAAAAGTAATTGGTGCCTGCCGCACTAACGTTTATTTTGAATGTGCTCTAAGGTACAAAAAGGTTGGGGACCTCTGGATTAGAACATCAGGTCATTGTACTAGAGGGCAACCATCGTCCCCAGTGTACCAGATTCGAGTCTGTAAGGGGGTCACGAGCGGTGTAAGTCAAGCCAATAGTTAAGCAATCCTCACTAAGCCAGTTCTCTCATGAATGCATGTGTCAAAGTTCTTATATCTTTATGTAACAGGTGATATGGTGGTCTAGGGGTAAGGTGTCAGACTTCTGTGCTGACATCCAGGGTTCAATCCTCGGTCCCGGCACAGATTTATCTGGTTGCCAAACCCTTCCTTCACCTCTGACAAGATGTGTATTAATCAACCCTTCCTTCACCTCTGACAAGATGTGTATTAATCACAATTGGTGAATGTGAGGAATGCCAGGCCTCCACCGTGGTTGGGATCCCTCGTTAAACTGTAGGTCCTCCATTTCATCTCACAATCACCCTACCATTATACATTAGCCTAAGTGTGTATAACCCAAACGGGTAGTAAGATGTGGTGCTAATATTAATAATAATTTTTGTAACTTGTATTCACTCTTAGTGCTACTAATAAACCTAAAACACAGAGCCATCAGTATAATTTTGAACCCTACCACCTATTTTGCTACTGTCCCTAATCTTCCTTGCTAGCTATCCTGGCAGATTAGGCCCACAGAAAGGGGGTTGACGACATTATATTAAAATGTCTTATCCTATGTTTCTATCTTGAGTTGAAACAGTTTTAAAATTTAAAAAAAAAACATCCCAAGGAGTACAATATTAAGGTTATAAAAATGGTCTCTAATTGAATTATGCTGAGAAAATTGCATTAAATATCAGGAATATAGAATTGAGCTCAAAACTGATATCACCATTGAAAATTTTCTCTTAAAACAAATACATTTTCTCATTAAATAATGAGCTTTAAAGAAAAATAAAAACATAGTTTTATCTACTGTAGCCTAAGCCTCACAATTTTCTTACATTCTAATATCTCAATATAGTTATGGCATATACCTCAGTAGGTTGTGGACTCCTTTTAGGTGAATTAAAAATAAAATGTATTATTTAAAACGAGGGCTATTCCAAGATCAACCTCCAATTGGCTGGTAAAAGAAATCAAAAATAGAGAAAATCTTACTACATACAAAACTTGTATAAGTTAAGTAATTGCATTACTTTTCCATAGTCACCACCCAAATTCTGACACTTGTCGTACCATGGCATTAGCTTTTGCAATCCCTCATCAAGAAACGGCGCTGCCAGACCAGCTAGACCAGCTTTCAAAAAATTTTTGTAATCTCTTGGCGCCAACTCCGGGCTGTAGGGGGAGAAGTCGAAAATCTCCCAGTGTACCCAGTGTAACTGTTGGAACGAAGTATTTTTGTGAGTCAGATTGGGGTCTGTGCGTTGTTGTGCAGGAAAATGATGCCCATGGTGAGCATTCTGTAACTTTTTAATCTTCATCAGTATTTCACAATACCATCATAGGTTTATTGTGGAATGTTTTAAGTTTCAGAGTGTGACCTAAAACAAAAGGTGTGGAATGCTGACTAAGGGTGTTATTCTCCTGCACGACCCCACATTGCGGCTTGCACAAAGACTTTACCTAAGCAGTTCAAATGGGAGATTTTCAACCACCCCCCTTACAGCCCGGACTTGGAGCCAAGTGATTACCATCTCTTCAGAAAGATCAAAGTTTGGCTGGCTACCCAGTGTTTCAAAACTAATGAGCTTGTGGATGGGTAGGAAAAAACTAATGAGCTTATGGGTGGGTAGGAAAAAAACTAATGAGCTTAAGGGTGGGTAGGAAAAAAACTAATGAGCTTAAGGATGGGTAGGAAAAAAACTAATGAGCTTAAGGATGGGTAGGAAAAAAACTAATGAGTTTATGGATGGGTAGTAAAAAACTAATGAGCTTAAGGATGGGTAGGAAAAAAACTAATGAGCTTAAGGATGGGTAGGAAAAAACTAACGAGCTTGTGGATGGGTAGAAAAAAACTAATGAGCTTGTGGATGGGTAGAAAAAAACTAATGAGCTTGTGGATGGGTAGGAAAAAACTAATGAGCTTAAGGATGGGTAGGAAAAAACTAATGAGCTTGTGGATGGGTAGGAAAAAACTAATGAGCTTAAGGATGGGTAGGAAAAACTAATGAGCTTAAGGATGAGTAGGAAAAAACTAATGAGCTTAAGGATGGGTAGGAAAAAACTAATGAGCTTAAGGATGGGTAGGAAAAAACTAATGAGCTTGTGGATGGGTAGGAAAAAACTAATGAGCTTGTGGGTGGGTAGGAAAAAACTAATAAGCTTAAGGATGGGTAGGAAAAAAACTAATGAGCTTAAGGATGGGTAGGAAAAAACTAATGAGCTTGTGGATGGGTAGGAAAAAACTAATGAGCTTGTGGATGGGTAGGAAAAAACTAATGAGCTTAAGAATGGGTAGGAAAAAACTAATGAGCTTAAGAATGGGTAGGAAAAAACTTATGAGCTTAAGGAAGGGTAGTAAAAAACTTATGAGCTTAAGGATGGGTAGGAAAAAAACTAATGAGCTTAAGGATGGGTAGGAAAAAACTAATGAGCTTATGGATGAGTAAGAAAAGACTATTAGAAAATATATATGTATAAACAACTAAGTCAAAATTGATAACATATTACTTTATAATATAAAATAAATAAAATTAAAGAAATGTAAAAAACAACGCACAAATAAAAGTACAAACAATAACACATATTTATCCACACTTCTTGAGGAAGATGCAATCATAGCATCGAAATATTGGTGTGTGTGTGTTTTTACTTTTATTTGTGCTTTGTTTTTCAACAATTATATCATTTTATTTATTCTATATTATATTTTGGCTAATGCACTTTATTTCACACACATTATATTAAAACATTTTATTTTATTAATGCTATTATTTAATAGGTATTGATATTATCCATAAAAATGTACAGGTTACAGGTAACATAACAGTATCTAAGTGACTATGATCAATCTCTAACCATGCTGACATAGTCCAGTTGGTGTTTTACTCTCTTCTGCTGAAGAAAGGGACCGATGTGCCCCAAAAATTTCATAATTATGTGTTTAGATGTGATTTTAATTCTGAACTTTGAGGCCTACAGTTTTCTGGTGTGTAGGCCTTGCCCTTCTGTCCTCATTTCAATGTTTAATTTAGCTTTACATACAAAACTATGAAAATTGTTTAAGTAACTTTTACAGCTGCTGTCAAGAAGTTCCTATTGAAATCAGACTGTACAGTGTTTGTTTAAAAATGAGGTGGCCCAATGGCTAAATAATTTTATAATAAAGGAAATTGATGAAACTAACCAAAAAGGAAAAACAAACTATCAAGAGTAAATTTGATGAAGAAAGTCCGCCTAGGGAAAGAGGAAAAATGTAGGAAGAATCCAATGCACAAAGGTGACAACTTCTTCCTTTCTTCTGTCTTCTATACTAGAAGTAGTCACACACATATTTTAACACAAATAGAATAACATTTCGGCATTGTTGCCTTTATAAAACACAAAGAAGAAAGAAGAGAGTACAGATAACTCAAACACTGGATTACTCCATTTTGAATTTAAAGAAAAACTGCTAAAACACATTGTGCCAACTGTTTTTGGGAGTAAAGATAAATTACTTGGCTATGGTTATATAGATCTATTTAAAAAATAATAATAATAAAAATAATAATGATTTGAAAAATGTTAATCTTATAGAAAGAAAGAAACTATCTTCTGTTGAGGCCTGGTGGTAATCTTGATTTGGTAATCCATTGATGAGGCAGTTCCTACTGTCTAAGTTGAGAACTGTTGCACTGTTTGGGAAATACTCTTAATATTTTGGTGGTGTAGCGGGTTTGAAAGTCCTGGTTGTGGGTACAAGCATGGATGGGTACAGGCTTGTCTGGATCTTCCCTGGTTATTACAATTACAAAACAAATAACTTGATATATCAATTACAGTGCAAATCATGTGATGCAGAATATATAGGCCTTACTGCAGGTTCTCTCAGACAGCGAATGAACAATCATCGTTCTGACACAAACCACAAAGATCTGGACAAACCTGTACCCATTCATGGTGGTACCCACAACCAGGACTTTCAAACCTGCTACACCACCAAAATATTAAGAGCATTTCACAAACAATGCAACAGTTCTCAACTTAGACAGTAGGAACTGGCTCACCAATGGATTACCAAATCAAGATTACCACCAGGCCTCAACAGAAGATAAGTTTCTTTCTTTCTATAAGATTAACATTTTTCAAATTATTACTATTATTTTAAAATATTAATTTTATTATTTTCATTTATTTTTAAATAGGTCTATATAAATACTAACCATAGCAAAGAAATTTATTTTTACTCCCAAAAACAGTTGGCACAATGTGTTTCTAACAGTTTTTCTTTAAATTCAAAATGGAGTAATCCAGTGTTTTTGTTATCTGTACTCTCTTCTTTGTGTTTGATAAAGGCAACAGTGCTGAAATATTATTCTATTTGTGTTAAAATGTGTGTGTGAGACTACTTCTACTGTAGAAGACAGAAAAAAGGAAGATGTCACCTTTGTGCATTGGATTCTTCCCACATTTTCCTTTTTCTTTAGTTTTATCAATTTACTTTATTATAAAAGATTGTAGTATTTGTAATTTAAATAGAATGGTTCAATGACAAGTTGCTATATTAAGTTATTTCACTTAATGGCACACTTGCAAAATGTTTCAGATTGAGTATAAATATAATTTCCTAATAGTGTTCATACAATAAATTAATAAGATCGAAAATTAAAAAATTCTCAATATATGATACATTTTAGCCATCTTTTAATATATTACCATAAAAATTAGAAAAAAATATGCCACTGCCACAAAAATAGTTAAAAATCTTCAAAGAGTAGTTGAGTGTCTATACAGCCCAATACTGTATGCACTATACTGTTTTCATCTGTTGTATCCTTATTTAACGTTGAATTATTAGGAACAGCCAGAATAGAGTTGCTACAAGAGTTTGATATTTTAGATGTTCTCGCTGATATGTTTGACATTTCATTCGGACATGTTGGTTGTTTAATGTCTTTGTCAAGTGCTTTCACTGAAATTGATGATAAATTTGCTAACTTCGATATCTTTGGTCTGAAACCAATTCCTTTTGACAGAGTCGCACCGGGCGATGATGAACCGGTCGATGTACTACTAATTTGTTTGGAAACCAATGTGTTCACATTATTGTGTGTGTTATTTAATTTTGTAATCTTATCATTCAAATTCATCGAGTTAACAACTGGCAGAGCCGGTTTAACAAACTGTTGAGGTGACTGCACATGGTGTGGTATAGGAACTAAATTTTTAGTGTTCTGTGAAAGTACATTAGGTTTAACATGACTGTTAATGTTTTTAAATGAAGAATTATTTGGTATAGAGTTAAACAACGCTGATGAAGGCGGCTTTGTATTTGGGACAATTGATGGGTTGTTAGCAGAAATCGTTGAACTGTTGATTACTGAACATATAGAGTTAACATCTCGAGTGTTTAACATACTGTTCACTGCAACTGTTGACAAGTTTTCTGAGATTCGTTTGGATTGCACGCTGTGCACACTACTAGCAAGCTCATTCAAAGAGACCTCCTGGACCCGAACCACTCGCAAGTCGGCGTCACCGCACGGGTAGTAGATACTAATGATGTTGTTATAGGTGATGTTTAGATAATGTCTTCGAGATGACTTTCTAGTACCAAGCACCCCGACATGACGAAGAACAAGGGCACAACCAGGTTTCAACTGACCACCGAACAATTCCCTCACTTCCCGGTGGAGGGTTCCGGGGATAGAACCTGAAACAATCGCATCATTAAAGTCAACGAGCACTCTTGACTCAACAAAAATCAGAACCAGACATTTCAAAATCATTCCTATAATAGGAAACCTAGGTCAAGGAAATGGGTATTGCTGTATGGTGTGACTAGTGTTTTCCTTTTTCTTGTAATAAGTTTAGCACCGTGTCTTAAAACCCGTTCGGGTTACACGCTAAGTACTAATAACGCTAATGGTTTAGGAATCGGTAAGGTTGACTATAGAGAAAGTGAACCCGTATTTGCGTGGAGGGAGAGTGGAAAAACCATTTATAAAAAAACCATCCCCAGTTCACCCGACCAAGATTCGAACCTTCATCTCTCCGTCCTCGACAGTCTAGCTTACACGAAACTAGCGCATTAGCCAACTAGGCCACCGAGGCAGGTAATAAAATAGAATTGTATTTGTATAATTAATTTACTAAAAAAAGTTTTCTTTGTTGTTTATAACATGATAGACAAAATATAATTTGTATGTGGCACCAAGCCTTAGACAACTTTTTTTTAAATCAATTTTAATTATTTTCACTTCAAAATTAAACATTTTTGAAATTCGAAAGAATATTTCAGATATAGATTCGAGAAATATAGGATTCAACCCATTTCTAATATTTAATTGGTTTTTATTACTATGAAGGTTTGTAAAAACCATATACCATTGAGCCATATAATTTGTTACCATCCCTATTTCTTGAGCCTTCATCCAAATTTAAAATTATCCACCCAAAAAGTTAAAAGATAAAGAAAGTTAACAAATTTTAAGACAAAAGGGAGTTTTAAATTTTAAAAATTTGACTACCTAATGTAATGACTTGATTTTTCAATTCCAAGTGACTCTGAAAATACATAAACCGTGTGCAGATGTAAATAAGTCCAGTGGAGATGATACGCTAAGTAGTCGTGTCCAGTGAGAAACCTAAATTTTGTGACTCCTTTTGACCTAGGCCACGGATATCTCTGTTGACAGTTCCTAATTTGTCTCTTTGTTTTTATTTCTGTCCCTTGTTACTTCTAGAAAAGCTGGATAAAATTTTTCTTTTATTTTTCTTTATAGTGTGTAGTTTTGTGGTTTTCTCCAGTTGTTTGTAGGTTCTGAGTCACCTTTTTGACATTGCTACTTGAGAGGCCTGAGTCATTTAGGATCTTTGCCATCTTAAATATTTTTTTTTGTAGTTCCACATTTGTCCTAACAAGGTTGAGTTGACCTCAGTTCAGACTCACCGCTTGACAGTTAAAATCTGAAAGCGAAAGAGATCGAACCCAGGGCCTCTGGATCTGTGGCCTGGAATTCTTACCATCAGACCACAGATGTAGTAATAGTAGTAGTATCCATAAACTAATGTTAGGAGTTCATTGAACTATAAAGATAATAATGAGGTCAGGGTCTAAATATATATAGATATTAAATATATCAAAAAAGGTTTTACAGTTTTCACCTGCCGAATCTAAAGTTTTCAATCATCTATAGAGCTCACAATTTAAATGCATGTTTCACTATTTAAAAAAAAAGCTTTAACGTGTTTGACAACAGTTTATGATTCATTATATTTCCAAAGTTATGGAAAGGTAAAGGGTTACAGACAACATTATTAAATAATTGTTGTTTATTTAAGAACTTAGTTTCTTAAATACTATATTTTTCTATTACTAAGCAATTTGAAAATAAAGTATTTACCAATGTTTTGACTAGGATTCTAACCAGTTTGTTGGAATATTTTTCACAGACATTTTTCTACCAAATGGCTGCCACGTAATTATATAACATGGCTTCTAGGCAAGTTTTAGGGAACATATTTTGCTATAGTCCTATTTTAGAAGTCATGTGAGGGTTTCTCAATCGTAATACGAAAAATGTTACCTGTAGTGTCGTGAAGTATTACATAAGGATCCTCCAAGCTGCAGTCTATACTGCCCAGAGCCACCGCAAGGAAGGGGGCCTTCTGACCGGGCAGCTGTCTTGCCAGGGCTCTCCCCTTCACCCAGGACACAGTGCAACTCCCTAAGGGAGATTCGGGCTCCAGACGGAAGTCCGCGACCACTCGTTGCCAGACCGGGCTCTCAAACATCTGGGAGCAATTGGGGCCCTGCAAGACCACACAAGACACAATCCATTTTAGAGAGGGTAAAAATACAGGCAAGCCTACTTCTAGTAAAAATTAAAATTCGCATTGGTGGTCGTGTTGTCTAACACACCACTCCCACAATAGACTGAGCCGTATCCTGGCTGGGTGTACTGAGGGCGGTTTTTCCTAAATGATTTTCCACTCTATCTCTATCCGGGTACAGAGAATGAAACCCAGATCAAAGGATTGAGTACTGATGAGCAAATTTCTTTAAGAAGCAGCCAATACCTCTGTCCAGCCTCAGCGATACAAATTGTGAACTTTTTTCCCTAGTATTTCCTGGACCTTCTTCTGTACATTACAAAATAATCAAATTATAACCAGTAAATCTCAAAAGTGGATTTTTTTTGTAGAGCTAGACTTTAGCTTTCTTTTATTTATTTGAACTGCTTAGTTAATACATTGAGAAAATACCCTGGCAGTTCCACGTAAATTTAAGATTTGGAGTCAAGAAATATTGACCCATCTCTAGAATAAATAAATAAATAAATATATATATATATATATCACATATACATCTTATATTACATATATTCTAGAATGGGTGATATTTCTCTAATCCGAATCTTAAATTTTCTTTCAAATCTCAAATCCTAATTCGATTCCTCGAATCTTTAAAAATGAAACATTTTATTTTAGTGAAAATATTTAAAATTTAGTTCAAAAAGAAAGTTGTTTAAGGCTTGGTATCATTGACAAATTAAGTAATAAACAAGAGAGAGAACACTTTTTATGTAAATTAATTATATTAATACAATTTTGTCCTTTTATGTAATTTTGTTACTCTCTCAACCACACAAGTCTATATAATTACTTTTACCAATTAGTTATTTTACGTATAGGTCTCCATAATTGTATTTGCGATACTTTTTTGAGATTCTTACTGATCCTAAAATTTGTCAAATACCATAGGATTCGAGTGCCCAGTCTCTAAATTATTCCTTAAAAAATATAGAATAAATAAAATGTACATTTTTATATTAAATTATTTAAACTTCTTATAGCATTATTGATTATGACCGTTAAAGGTAATTTTGGTCACACTCAAATATTATCTGAAAGTACTTGATATGTTTGTGAGTTTAAAAGATCTGAAGATTAACTCTAATGATGATTTAGTTTTCCTAAGTTATCGACTGAAAATTGTTGCGAGGTCGAACTTGATTGACCATTTGCCAACCCCTGCCTTAGAACAGTTGACCATCAGAGAGGGTCATTCTTCTAATTAACAAGGCTATACATAAATATAATACCTGGGAAGTTGGGACAGATTCATCTTCACTGTCCGATGCTGTTTCTACAATCTTATTGAAGTTACAACTCTGCAAGTAAAGCAATCGACAAATTGTTAACATTGTTCAATAACAAATAAGGATTACATGTATCATATTGCAATATGTTTAAAATAGTTAAACATATTTGATACATAAAACTATACTAAAATAAAATTGTATGGTAAATTTATTGTACATTCCAATGTGAATATATTTAATTGCATAGTTGTTTGTAATACTTCATACAAAATTGATAAAGTTATCACTACAACATGGAATTCAATTACTTCAGTTTTTTTCAACTGAATATTAATTTCTAGTGAACACTCAGTACACCCTTAGAGGTTATTAGTTTACCTTGACAGATTAAACTATGACCCTAACTTATAAGCATTACCATACTGGAATAATGAAAGGTAAGCTTGCTACCTTACAAGTTAAACCAAATGTATATTACAACTAAGAATGGAAATAATCGAACATAAGTGAGTATCTCAGCTGTCAATATTTTTATTGAGATTGGATTAATGTAAAGCCAGAATCTTTTTTTTTTAGCAAATTCAATGTTTTTAAAACTTTGTACACCCCTATAGACCGATATTCTAAAAAATAACCATACGGAAGGCTATTCATAAGAAAATCGGCCTATAGTAAGGTGTAATGAATTATTTACTTTACTCTCTGGCAGTGGTTCTCAAACTTTCTAGACTCGCAAACCCCTTTCACAAACATCTGAGTTGCACAAACCAACTGATAAATATCAATGGCCATGCACTTAATTTTATACCAAATTTTTATGAAATGTAGTTATTAATTGTAATCAAATTGTTTAATACCTTTAGATTAACCCACTATAGCTCCGGTAGATACTTTGGAATACCCCACCAAATATAATGGAATAATATTGAAACTACTTGTAAAAGTTCAAATAATTATACATTTATTTAAAAAATTAAAACTGTAATTAAATAAGCAAAGTACTATAGTAACATTTTCTTAGATCTTCACTGTCACAATATTATCAAATTTCACATGTTTTTAAAGTGGTACTGGAAATTGCTGCTTTTACATAGCTGAAATAGGCTCCTTTAATCACAAAATTTGATGCCAATCTAAGTTTCAAAATTATTTACAAGTTTTAGCATCTACTCACCTTTTCACATGATTTAGTGAGAAGGGTGTGCTTGCTTTAGATGGAACACAGGAACCACAGACGATAAATAAAGTCTCAAGTCACTTTCAGAACTGAGTCTGTTTCTGTATTTAATTTTTTGAAATAGGCATATGACTAAAAAGATTTCTCACTCAAATACGTAGAAAAAAATGGTACCAAACCTGTAATATTTTTATTGGCTAACACTAGGAACTCCTTAAAACATAACCAGAAACAAATTAATAACAAAGATTTATAGCTTTTCTTCAATTAAAAATCAGTGGAAATTTCAAGGAGTTGCTCTTTTTCACTCACGCTTAATGTGGAGGATTCCAAGACTGCTGTCTCTTACAGGGGATTGTGAATCCAATTGTTATTATCGGACATTGATGGGAAATATTCTCTGAAGGTTTTCCCCTTTAAGTGTTCTATAACCATGTTCTTAACATTTTCGTCCAAAGAAAGCTGATTTTTTACCATAAAGTTGTGAAGGGTATCATAGCACTCTGTTTGATTGCTAATTAAACATGTTTTCCAAAATTTGATATTATTTTTAATCATTCAATACGGTCTTGCACAGTAAAAAGGTTAATATTCGACCCCTGAAGAGATAGGTTTAAGCTGTTCATTTGTGAGAAAATATCTACCAAACAGACCAGAGCCTGTAGCTACATTTTACCTTACATGCACATTGTTTTGTGAAATGGATGGTTGGTAAGAAAAAAGCAAACTTAGTGTTTAAGTTCAAACAATCTTGTAAGAGTTCTACCCCGAGATAATTACCTGACTTCAGTGCGAGACAATAAAGAGTAGTTAATGCTTCCCATTTCCTCACAAAGGGCTGAAAAAATCTGCCATTACAGAAATATTTTGCGAACCACAGTTTTGGAGCCGCTGCTCTATTGTATTAGGAACTCAAAAGTTAATTGCCACACTTATAAAAATATGCTACCTATATCTATCTTGAGCTAGTTCTATCCAGTTCACCTCATTACAACCTATCCATATCTTGAGCTAGTTCTATCCATTTCACCTCATTACACCCTATCCTTATCTTGAGCTAGTTCTATCCAGTTCACCTCATTACACCTTATCCATATCTTGAGCTAGTTCTATCCAGTCAAACTCACTGTACCCTATCCCTATCTTGAGCTAGTTCTATCCAGTCCACTTCATTACACCCTATTCTTATCTTGAGCTAGTTCTATACAGTCAACCTTAATACATCCTATCCCGAGCTAGTTCTATCCAGTCAACTTCATTACACCCTATCCATATCTTGAGACAGTTCAATCTGGTCCACCCTACTCCTATCATGAATTAGTTCTATCCAGTCCACCTCATTACACCCAATCTCTTTCAGGTCCATTCTAATGTTATGCTTCAATCTTCGTCTAGGTCTTCCCAATGGTCTCTTCCCATTGGGTTTGCCAGTCAATACTCTGAACAGGGTTCTAGCATCTCCCATTTGCATTGCATGTTCTGTCTCCCGTAGAACTAGCAATGTCTTGTGAAGAGTACAGGGTATGTAACTCATCATTAAGTAACATCCTCCACTCCCCAGTAGCCTCATCCCTTTTTGGACCAAATATATTCCTAGACACCTTGTTTTTGAATGTCATTAATACTATTTAAAATATAAAAAAAGACACATTTATTCCTCACCCTGTCAGGTAACAGTCCAGCTGGGCCTGGAAATTTCCTCTGTTGCATTAAACTCTCTGTGTGTATAGGGGCGACGATTCTACTTGATGTGGACCCTAAAGAGGCGAGGTCCCTTTGTTCAGCATTATTAGCAAAACCTGATGAGTCAATAAACCTTTTGAGTCCAGCATCAACATTTTCCGATTTGGGTGTTTCATCGAAATGTCTTCTCTGCTGTCCAGAGTTTGCATCAGTGGAAGTTACATCAATCAGGTTTCTTTGTTGCGCTGTAGTGTTTGGAAAAAAATGGATTCAGTTAATCTCTTCGGTTGTACACAGTTAATGGATGAAGGCATAATAGAGTCAGCTTTCAAATTTCCTTTTCCCAGATTTCCTTATAGAAAAATAGGCAGGCTTATTTAATTTTGTTAAAATTTATTTTCAAGCAAGACTAAAACTATTGTTTTAAAGGAAATTATTATGTGCCATGGGTTAATAGGTTCATAGTCTGACACCTTGGCTTATTCGGTAGCGTGTCTGTCTACTGAGTCCTGTGTTTGATTCCCGGCATGGCCAAAAATGTATCATTGATGAAAATATGGCTTTACCCTTTCACATTAATAAATTGGTGGCTGGGGACTGGATGTTGTGCTTGTTCTAGTCTTAAGATAGATTATAAGGCACATGAAGCTACGACAGGCCTAGCAAGCTGGTAGTGAACAGGCTGGAAACAATAATGGATGTAAATTAAAGGCTAACAGGTTCAAACTATCACCAGATGCTTTTTTTTATTTGACTAGCTCTATATTTGTTAAGATCTTTACTACTTCATACATAAACTCGTTTTAGCAGCTTGGGTCATGGCCAAACTGGCCGTCCACCAGGATGTCAATAAAGTACGCAAGCCACGTTATTTATATGGATGACCCAAAGTAATTCCCTTTTGCTACCCATTCGCTGTTGTTAGGCAATACTTAAGTATAGTGATTTTGGTAGGAAGAACAATATCTTGATACTAAAGTTACTGAAACAAGTTTAATATATTCATACATCAATTTATGTTATCTACAGATGTCCCTCTTAATATATATTATCAATACCTATAAAATAACACAAATAATATAGTAAAATGTTACCCATGTTGGTCAAAACCATGCTATAGTATGACCACCTTAATCTTACTTGGAGGAAGTAAGAAAGTGAATTTAAATAGGATTCAGACAAGATCTTCTCTGTCTGTCAGGCGCACTAGTGCGAAAAAAACCTTTCCCGGAATAGCTCACATTTTTCTTGTGCGTTTCATAGAAACACAAAGCTTAGTAAATATTTGTTCCCTTTAACTTTGTGTATTTGAGTCTGGGCCTACTGTATTTTATATATTTTACACATAGTGGGAGGAGGTGGAGGGGGGGGATATAGAAACCTAACAGAATTTAACATTTAGTTTTTTTTAGATTAAAGTATTGTTAACTTAAATGTTTAAAAATTGAAGAATAAATAATAAATGTTCTGTGCCATGTATAACAGTTTGACAAATTATGAACTAACAATGTAAGTTTAATTTATTTATCTATTAGCGTATAACCCGAACGGGTAGTAAGACGCGGTGCTAAATAAAATTTTTTTTTATCTATTACTTACTTAAGAATAAAATATAGTTGCAAGGTTATATTTAACGGTGTGTAAGATTGGGTTTATTTGGGGCAGTTATAATAAGCAGAAATTCTAGTAGATAATTAAACAAAGAAGAATTTCACAAGTAGTATCATTATACAAAATTGGGATGTTCAAATAGCTTAACTTTTAATTCTGTAGGAACTTACCTTCAATTTCTTTACTTTTCTTGTTATTACCACAACTTTCATCTTGGACAGATTCCTTTTTGTTCACGCCAAATCTTTGTTTCTTTTTGTTTATATCATGTTCAAAATTGTTTATATCTGGTGATGTTCTTTTGATAGTGCAGTTTGTGTCCAGGTTATTTTTGAGAGGTTGACACTCAGAGGCAAAAACGTCTTGAAGAAAAGCCTATAACAGATATTTTTAAAAGTGACATAATAGTATGGTAGCCTACAGACTCCTTTGATAGCGTTAACAAATGTGGCTCCTTTTAAGTCACAATGAAACAGGTTTTTAAATAAGATTTACCATAATTATTATTTTAGATTTTATTTAGTTAAGATTTTAAGTTATGTTTATATAAAAAAAACATAAAATAGGACTAAATGTGCTCATCAGACTGACATTATGTTGGGGAACAAGCCCAGCTCCATCAATGTGAAGTTTATGTCTTTGAGAAAGCGAAGTAAGGTTTGTGAAAATGCATTTAGAATTACAGAGTCAGAAAACAAAATTTAAAAAAATACTTGATTGTCAAGTGCATGTTATATATGTGAACTGTAGATTGAGATTTCCAGATTCCAAAATCAAAAAAGGAGGACATTGTGTCCCCATCACCCTGTCAACCTGACTAAATGAAATTGCAGAATAAAATATTAATTTTTGGACTAGGCCTATAGACCCTAATTTAAGAATATGATTTTAAGAACAAATATAGGCCCAGGCCACAGACAAGTAAGAAACAGGCTCTCAAATCTTACGGGAGTTTCGCTGTGCTCTTTTTGCCAGCTTGAGTCCTTCAACACTGGGCTTCGCTAGTGTCACTGCTGGGTGATGATAGGACTAACCACAGCGATCCTAGTGGTGAACAACTCAAGCTGCCAAAAGAAGCGCAACTATTTTAACCTGGAGGTTGAGTGTCTGGGTATATTATTTGGCTGTGGCCTAGGCTAATAATTAAAAAAAAATTTTTTTTAAGAAATGTTTTCAAGAAACAAATTATATTTATGTCTATTTGAGTAATGAATATTTCTTGTCTGCTTGAGCAGATTTTTATTTTTTTATGATGACGCCTACATTGTGTAAGGCCTATCTTTGCATGCACATCTATCAATGCGACATGAAGAAGGCCGCAAAGAGCACTATCCATCTTAA
Organism: Timema genevievae; assembly: GCA_902155825.1. Taxonomy (NCBI): domain Eukaryota; kingdom Metazoa; phylum Arthropoda; class Insecta; order Phasmatodea; family Timematidae; genus Timema; species Timema genevievae. The sequence continues at coordinate 21,259 of CABFWO010005202.1, forward strand.
AACTGAATTGTGTCAACCCTTGTTGAGATACCGGTACAGGATGTAAGCCTACCCATGTGATCAGGAATGAACTTACATTACACATTAACTTTATGGATGAACTTAAATGAACACACAGTCAAAATTAGAGTTGGACCTATATAATTATCATAAATACTAACACAAGCTGTAAGCTAATGTTTCTTATAATAGTGTTAGTAGGTATTGAAATTACTAGTAGGCCTATAATTTTTGTATTTTAATGACATAGACCTATGTAACAATGTTGTAATTTTTGTAGTGGGCTTAAGTCTTAAAATAACAAAAATCAGCCCAAATAGTTTATGGCAATATAAAACTAACCTAACTATAAATTAAGTGGAACTCAACATATTTATTATGAAAATAAGGCATTTTGACTTTGTCTTTTACAAAATTTAATAAAATGAAGTGTCTAGACCATGTCTTTCTGTGTGCTGAATTTGTAATCTATTTCAAGTTTTAAAATACCTTATCTTTATTATAAACACACAAAACTTAGATACTTAATCTCATTGCTCCCTTATGGGGTAGGCAAGAAATTATGAATATAGGATAGTTCAAAAAACAACTCCATACTTAATCCATCCTCACTAACTTTCTCCACACTTCCCTACCCTTGCATGCTCCCTTCGCTTCAACAACATCCATACACCGAGTCATACATGCTCTTTTATTCTTAAAAGTCTTAATGTTTCTTTTTATTCACACATTAATCTCAACATTTAGCCATGTCTTACATGGCCTATCCCTTCCTTTTGATCCACACATTCTACCTTCATATACGGTATTTGCTTTGTCATTTGAATCACACTCATCCTCTCAACATGCGCAAAACAATGTGAGATGCTTCTTTCACATAGACCTGTTGGATTCCCTTTCAAACAAAGCTCTCACTCCTTCAGCATCCATTCGCTACTGACTCTGTCCATTCGAGATTTTTCACATACATTTCTTATAGCTCATTCCAACCACAATCTCCTTGCGCTTGTGTTTCTTCTGACAAACCCACGCTTCAAATCCATAAAACAAGTTGGCGTCAACATACTTTTGTATAGGCCTACTGCCATCTTTGCCTCTTTTTATAGCCTATTAATTCATTCTTTGCAATAGTCCACATACATCCAACTACTCTCCAAGATGCATTCACCCGTCTGTCGATTTCAATATCTATCCTTCCATTTATATAGAATATTCTGCCGCAATAAGCAAAATTATTCACTTATGCCTGTATCACGATCAAATTAGCATTAACTTAAAGTTAACTTAACATAACTTAACGCAAGAGATATCCTAGTTTTTTACTTTAAGTGAACGTTACTTGAAGGGTATCTCGTGAGCTATCCAGCCAATCATTATGCGAGTGACATCAACAGGGCTATTTAGTAATTCATTTGTTGGTTTTAAGACCAAGGTCAAGTAGTGTATCCTTATAACATGTTATAGAACAGACTTAAAAGCTTTTATTATATAAAATGGTATACTAATGTATTGCTTTAAAAAAGATCCTTGTTATTAAAATATAATTCAACTAACATAATCATGATTGTAAAAGCATTAAAATCTGCTCGATAATGCTAGTTAATATTTAGCCATGTATTAATAGAAAAACTTATACTATACATTTCACAACTCGTATTTTTAGGCTAAAGTAGATTTAAGATTAAACTAAAATAAGAAAGATAAATTTATTCAAAAAGTTTAATGATAAATATCTATAATATTGGTAGAAAACAGTAAACATTCACAGATCATAAACACTAATACAAATAGTACAAATCACAGATCAAAACACATACTTAGGGCCAGTTTCATAGTCAGACTTAGTGAGCCTAAAGTGCGAGTCGATACTAAATACAGGACGACACCTACCTAGGCCAAGATGGAATGGGCCAGTTTCGCATATGAAACTGGCCCATTCCATTCAATTTCAGGTATTTAGTATAGCGCCGCACTTGAGGTGTACTAAATCTGACTATGAAACTGGCCCTTAGAATGGAGATGTTTGGTTCGAGTTGTTACATTAAGTTGCGTGAATCGTGATCACACATGTTTTCTTAAGTTAAGTTTACTTTAAGTGAACGTTACGTTAAGTTTATCGTGATCCCGGTATTAATCTAACAGTTTTACATTTATATTAAGCTGACAATCATTTTCTTATTTCCTTATAAAAAACAATCACCTTAGTTTTGGAGACATGTATACGAAGATTCATTCTGCCTGTCACCACATTCAAAGGATTTAATGCATTTTGCAAGTCACTTTAATTCTCGCCCATTAATACGGCATTATCTACATCTGAAAGAACTCTCACATTCACATTGTTCATTTGTACACAAACTGTGTCCACACAAGCATACATATACATTAAACAAAGAAACATAACACAACCTTATGTTATCTTTATCAAAGTTAATCAAAGATTGTGTATACCTCTTCTAAATCAAAATCATCGTCAGTCTCAAACATCGTATGATTTATTCATAATAACAAGGTTCTTTTTACACTTAAATTAAGTTATTTTCCCACAGATATAAACCGCTAGTATTTTATTCAATCAATGTAACCAACATAAATCATCAATGTAATTTCGTGTGACAACTGCTAAATTAAACAATTGACTGCACACTGCAGCAGGGCCTGTTGTAAAAAGAATAGTTAAAAGATATTTTTAAAATAGAAAGAGAGATAATATATTGTATGGATTCAAAAGCCTTATTACTTTCTTGATAATATTATAGTATAATAGGAGACTAAATAGAATAAAATACAGAATTTCAGCGTCAACTAAATGAGGAACTATTCAAAAAAGTTAATAAAGGAAAAGCTGTGTTTAAATATATACTTTTTTTTTTAGTATTTCGCTACCTATCTTAAATGATTTCATCTAGACACTTTTCCGTGATTATAACAATACCCTGTCTATTTAGAGTTTAATTTAGAATTCTGACTTATTATTAATTATATATACATTTTTAAAATATATAACCAGAATTTTCAATCCATTCTCATTCTCATTCTTATTTTTATCACACACACTTGATAATGATTAGATTTTTTCCCTATATATCCTAAACAAGCTTTCTTTTCACCCCTTAAAATATTTAAGATCACTTTTGCTTGAATACAACCTGTGACGAAACCCTTACATCTGGAATGGAATTCTATTTAAGTTAATTATGACACAATAATCAACGCCAATCCGTTTTTCGTAAGGCACTTTCAAACTACCTTGATTAGGAAACTATACAGCCACAAAAAGCAAAATTTATTTTTTCAAGTTTATTTAAGATCTTGTCGCTCACTATTATTAATTGTTTCATAATAGATGTGTGAAATCAAGTGCTAAAAAATATTATTTAGCGTTCCATCAATGATACAGTAGGTTTGAAAAGGTACACGTATAACATAAATCTAATTTTATCAAACTCAGTTTTACCGATGTTCCAAATATGGGACTGTGGGGCCAAATAGGTGACTGGTCAAATATTTTACAAGCCATTTAAAAACATAATTAATAAACCCTATTGGTAACGTGATAAGTTCAAAATTTTAACCTATTTCAAAGTTAAATAGAACGGGCTTAGTCTAATAAACAAACTTTCCCATGGACGAAGCATTAAGTATACTACTATTTATCTTATATTTTATTTACTTGAATTATTTAACGTGCAGTTTATGAACCGACTGATTATACCAACACACGAGAATTTCTATAAGCGAAAAGGTACATCAATTTTAATTTCACATACATTCCAGGGTTCTTTTACATACCACAAACGAAATGGGACCGACAGCTTTGCTTCCTCTACAAAGGAAGTTGCTGCTACGGATTTTTCTCGCCCAAGAATAACCCGTCGACCACGGCTGGGTTTGAACCCACGTGCATCGGGTCTTGAGGTGAGCACTTTACCCCAAGACCACCGATTTCGACTACAGTATTATCATTTTAGCATTAGATTTTAATAAGAAGCATAGCATGTAAGTACACTCAGTCTACCCTGAAAGGTAACCGTCTTACCTTGACAGATTACACTATGGCCATAGTCAAAAAGTCAAACGTGCACGGCGAGGCTTTCAAGGTAAACGGACCGTACATCACGCCGACACAAAAAAAAAGTTTCTTAAATTATTTTTATTTCGTGACCTGAAACATGATCTTCTACTAATAATGATCGTGGACACTTTGCAAATACAGTAAACAATTTTTAAGCCCATTTCAGCGAATTTTTATATGACATACTGTCTCTGATTCAGGGTACACCCAGCTACCCACGGATCCCGATTCGCCAACGATGTCTTTGCTTTCTAAAGAAACCCATTTTAATATCTTTCTTGTGGTTTGTCAAGTAAGCTTATAAACTGCAGGCCTTGAACACACTGACATCAGCATGGTGAGTGTACAACTGGGAAAAAGAGAAGGCGATCTTTAGCATCACACAATAATGACGAGATGTAGTTCGAGAAAGAACTTTTCAAGGACTTATATGTAATGTAGTTATTAATAATAATAGTAATGGCGTGTTTGGGATACATCAATCTGTAGCTCAGTTTGCGGTAAATTTAGCCAGTACTTAAAACCGTCACCCAGGTTACGCCCGAATGTACAGAATGTCCCAAATAAAACCGGCCCCAAACGCACAGTACTGTATATTTTCAAAGTATGTGATTGAAATGTGCGCCACCAGCCTCTATGCTTAGTTTCAAAAAATAAACCCTTACAAGTCGGCGGCGAGTGGAACTATGCATAGCGCCTGGTGACACACATTTTGAACACATACTTTGAAAATATACAGTACTGTGCGTTTGGGACCCCTCGACTAATTGTATATCCTTTTCATGGAGGCTCTTCCCATGTCCCAGTGAGTTGAGGGGTTGATGGTGGTGAATATGACGGTGTAAATTCAATGAAGATCTTAACCTAACTGTAGTAACAATTCCCCCTTCGAGAAAAAGCCCCCTTTACCAGCCGGGAATCGAACCCAGGACCTATAAGTCAGCAGCCAGGAGCTCTTACCGCAATGCCATGAGGCCAGCTATATAGTTATTATATGATTACGATGAGCGATATATATATTTTTTAAATTACATCTTAAATGTTCTTCTTCCCTTCATCTATAGCAGGGGTTTCCAATTGACGGCAACTTAACGCATGCGGCCCACGATGCCTTTATTTGCGGCCCCCAAACTTTCTTGGAGAAGTAATCTATTGTAGTAAAAAAGTATGTTTTTAGCCGAGAAACGAAACGTTTCTACTTGCTTGGGGAAAATCCATGAACGCTCTAAATATTGTTCATGTTTTGTTTTTTAAATTGAAAAAAATGACACCTGAACACGGGAATAGCACCCTGGACCTTTGGCTTAGTACGACAATGCTTTAACCACTCAGCTATCCAGGAATCATCCCGTGCCCGGGGACATTCTCCACTCATATTTTAAGGCAGAGTCTGTGAGGGGATGTGTGGAAATCGTCGGCTACAAAATGTGCGATCAATTAAGAATCACGAGCTATCAGATAACGGAGCCACCTTCGACTCGGTAGTTGGCTTTATGCTGCTAATTGCACCATTACAACTGTACAGGTCCAAAACATATCATGATGGATTAAACAGCAGAGCTATTGTTTTTGTTAGTTACGGTTATAGCCGCATCTAGATATCATATTCTTTAAATTGAAAAATTGTTCAGGTTTCATTTCTTCCTTACATTCGCTGTATTATCATTACGTATCAAAGATAGTTTAGTTTAGCCTGAAAATTCGTTTACTATGTAATTAAAAATGTTTAAATTACCACTTCTTATTTCAATCACAATTAAATACCCGTTCTTCTTTTTGCATAATTTGACAAAAAATAAGCCAATAATGATGCGGCCCGCTACGAGACTCTTGGGTTCAATTGTGGCCTTCGGGCACTTTTAATTTAAGTATACCCAATATGACTCTCTAGTCGGTTTTTTTTGTGTCTTTCTCTAAATAGCTTCCTACTTTCACTCTACAGAAATTCTGGTAAATTTCCTCTAAATTTATATTTGTTTGTTTTTTATTTGTTTAGCAAACAATAAGCACTAATATTTTATGAAAAGATTTAAGAAATAGTGCATTTTGCTTTTTAAACGATAAAGCAGAGTAGGTATGCGATTTTGTTACGTCAAAAAGGTTTGATAACTTTTAAAATAACATACATTTTGAATATCAAACTATAGGTGACCTGGTGGTCTAGGGGTAAGGTGTCGGACTTCTGTGCTGGGGGTCCGGGATTCAATCCTCGGTCCCGGCACAGACTTATCTGATTACCAAACCCTTCCTTCACCTCTGACAAGACGTGTATTAATCACAACTTGTGAATGTGAGGAATGCCAGGCCTACACCATGGTTCGGATTCCGCGTTAAGCTGTAGGTCCTCCATTTCATCTCACAATCACCCTACCATTTCACATTAGCGTAAGTGCGTATAGCTCGAACGGGTACTGCGATACGGTTCTAATAATAATTTAAAAAATATCAAACTGTAAGCCTTCTCTTAAAATGTAATATCTTCTTTTGACACAGCGCTCTAGAATAAACGTATGCATTGCAAGCTCTTGATTAATTACTGGAACTAACTTTTATGGCCGAACGGTCAAAGGCGTCATTCTCGTGCTAGACTGGTGATGGGGTTATCGGGGCTCAAATCCAGGTCGGTTCTACTGAGGGTGGTTTATCATCAATTGTTTCCCATTCTCCTTCCACGCAAATGCGTGTAGATTACCTTTAAAATGCTTTCTATCTCATCCCTACCTCATCAGAGTAACTATAATATAATTCGTACAACCTGAACAGGTAGTAAGACGCGGCGATAAAAAATAATTAACTTCCAGGGGTCTGAGTATTGTGTCTGTTCTAGATAAGTTAGTTTACAAGTAATGTGCTGTTATAATCAGCCGGTTTAAAAAGTGTATGTTGAATACCTAAAAAATAAAAATCCTTAAAAAGTGACACCTGTAGATTACAAAGATTGACGTAAAGGTAGAACCAATAACTTTTTTACTTGTCAAATAAGGCCTTTTGTATGAAAATTAGATTGTACCCACTTTAGCGAATTAAAAAATATATTAATATGGTAAAATATATTCGTAAACGGCGATAATAAAGTGTACATTAAAACGTAGAGTAGTATTTCCTATTTCCTTCTGTTCATTCAAAAGCACTTTTACTAAAGTAAGCCTCCAAATAGATTTTCAATTCGAGCTTACAAAGGAATTGAAACCATTCACCAGCTGACCAACGTCACATGAAATAGATGTTGACACGCTACTGTGACGTCATGCTTCTCTCGGCCTATTCATGGAATATGGTTGATACATTTTTGTACACATAAAAGCTGATAACGGAGTTTAACTTTTGTATTCGTGCCAGTGTTATAGACCCCTAGGACATGTGCCACCTGTTGTATAACGCATGTCACTTTTAATAAGCGCAGCTAAATGATTTATGTAACTTGTTGAACGCCAGAATTTTTTTTTTTTCTGCAGCCTTGACTGGGGTTTTACGGACCCCATTTTGAGCTCACACTTTTGGATATGTTTCCGAAATGTCCATAAATAATATGCTTAGATTTTAAACTATACACCTACCAGGAGTCAGTCCTTATATTTTAAAAATATAAGCCTTTTTCTTTCATAATTTACTGTAAAAATAGCTAAATTGATACATTAAAATAATTATGATCTATTCCTCATCAAATCCTTTCTTTAAAGATTAGACAAACACACATTTTAGCAAAAGGAAAAGTATAGTAATTAAGTGATTATTAGAACTAATATAATATCATACATACCTAATCACACCTTTCCCTTACGGGGTAGGCAAGAAACTGTGCATATAGCTCAATAAACAACTACCTACATAATTAATCCATCCATCTTCACTAACTTTCTCCACACTTCCCTATCCTTGCATACTCCCTTCGCTTCAACAAAATCCACACACAGAGTCATACATGATCTTTCATTCTTAAAATTCTTAATATTTCTCTTTTTCACACATTTTTCCACACATTTAACCATGTATTGAACGTTCTACACCTTTATTTTGATCCACACATTCTACCTTAATATATTTGCTTCGTCACTTGATCCACACTCATCCTCTCACCATGCCCAAACCAACGTAAGACACTTCTTTCACATTGACCTATGGATTCCCTTTCAAAGTCCACTCCTTCAGCACCCATTCATTACTGACTCTGTCCATACGAGTTTTCCCACATACATGTCTTAAATATTTCATTCCAACCGCATTCACCTTGCTCTTGTGTTTCTCCTGACTAAACCACTTCATATCCATAAAACAATATTGTCGTCAACACACTTTTGTATACTGTCATATTTTCCTCTTTTTAATATTAACTCATTCTTTGCACTAGTCCACATACATCCAACTATTCTCAAAGATGTAGTCAACCATCTGTTTATTTCACCATCCACCTTGTCATTTTTACAAAACATTCTGCCCAGATAGCCAAAATCATTCACTTGTTATAAAAGATGTCAATCATTTCCTGATCCGTCCTTATCAAAAACTATCACCTTAGTTTTGGAGACATTTATGCAAATCCATTCTGCCTATCACCACATTCAAACGATTTAATGCTTTCTACAAGTCACTTTCATTCTCAAACATTATTTTTTATTACATCATTTGCATATAACAGCACTCTCACATTCACATCGTCCATTTTTACACCAACCACGACATCACAAGCATCCCTCATACACTTATCCATGAATAAATGAAACAACCATGGATAAATAACACAACCTTGTCCAACACCCTATTAAATGTCAATCCATTCGCTCAAAGCCCCATCCAACCTAAAGCATGCTCTATTTCTCTCATATAGTAGTACTGCAATGATTGCATTTACTATCCATGCATCCACACCATACTCTATCAGAACATTCTCTAACATATCCCTATTCACCCGATCATACGCTTTCTCCAGATCAAGAAATTCACAATAAACTTTCTTCCTTACTGCCATACATTTTTTAACCAGGGGTTGCAATGCAAATATCTGGTCCATGCAACCTCGACCTAGAATTTAACCACATTGCACACCCCAAATCTTGTCCACATTATTTTCACGCATCCTCTCAGTTAAGACTCTCTCAAAAACCTTGCCTGGAATATTCAACAAACTAATTAGTGTCCCATAATTCTTACATTCATTCTTACTGCCTTTGCCTTGAAAAGGACAGCATTCTTCCAGTCATTAGAGACATTCGAAATTCCAGCACACAGATTGAACAAACTAATACTATTAGATTATAAAGGCAATACAATATATACAACAATAATTTAATGTTGTATAGGCCTACAAAACATAACAACTGAACAAACTAAAAGTGTTTTTCAAAACATATTGACTTAACATTTTTATTTACTTTTGAGTGCGTTTATTCTTCACAAATGCCATGTCTAATATAAAACTTTTTTTTTTCAAATCTAATACTAATTTAAAAATTAAAAATATGGGGCTTTAAGATTTTTATCGTTATTCATGACCCATGAGAAAGTAAAATATTACACACCCACACAATTTAAATATTCTAGAACATTTGTAAGTAACCATTTTATTTTATTAAGATAAAGAGGTTCATGTATTACAGTTTTAGTAATATTATATTAATATGATAAAAACGGGGTAAACAAAGTGTTTTACCGTAAAAATAAGTATTCCACATTTTTAAATACTTTTTATGGGCATAACTCAGCGTTTTAACTAGTTTTTTAATCAAATTTGATTTACAATATATAAGTATGTTTAGAATATAAAAGATAATGTTTTTTTATAGTTTTTCCGCCGGCTGTGTCTGAAGATCAAGTTACTGAATACATTTCGATATTCTAGGATATCTAGAAGCGCCCACCTGATCATTTAGATATCATATCACGTGGTATTTTCAGATATCAATATCGGGAACATTTTACATTCAATGACAAACGAATCTTATTCTACTAATTAGCTCAACATAAATTGTTCGATTGCAAAACAAACCAACATCATATCTCAATTAAGCACTTTAATATTTTCTTGACTAACCTACCTGAAGTAACTTAATTTTTTAAAAACAGTTTGGTCGAGTTGAAACCAGTATTTGGGTTGTCCCCCACCTCGAGAGAAAACGCGTCAATGTTGATAAGTGCGGCTAATCACTAAGGTAAACGTACACTGGCCACTAACATGCATGGTTTGGGAGGAAATATTATTTTATGTGTCTCGTAGAGGCCCAAATTTGAAAGAAGAAAAACCCGGCAATAAAGAGCCTAGAAAGGAAGAAATGTGTCAGCCAGGAGAATATGGACCCCTCTGGAATTTGCTGGTTTTTTTATTATATTATTATTAGGTGTTTTGTCCTACGACAGGTACATTCCTTGTTGTTAGTGAACCTAATTAGACCCCCAATGCCTCCTCTGCCTCCTCCTTGAGCTTCCAGAATTTTCTTCTCCCCTTAAAGTTATCCAATATTTGAATCCTCCTTCTTCCTAAAATCCTCTTTCCCTCAACCATGCCCTCTGTGACGTCATGCAGAAGACAGTTCCTCCTAAAGATGTGTCCGATCCAGTTTGCTACCGAAGAACCACATACAAAATGGTTCTCTTGTCACCCACTCTTCTAAGGATTTCTTCATTTGTCATCCTGTCTGCCTGTCTATATATACGTTCAAAAGCTTTTATTGGTTAAAGTATAGTAACGTATTCTAGCGGACCCGCCCTCCCCCCAAAAATGTAGTTTTCTTCACCTTTGCCTGCAGGTATTCTTTTCCAATTGTGGCAAAACTAGGTGTTAGGGGTAAAGGGGGAAATTGCCCCCTCCTGATAAAATAAGTTAACTCCCTTAGAAACCCCCCCTTATTTATATATATATATTTATTTCACTTCCCCCGATATTCTCGAATATGAAGCTGAAAAATGGCCTTACGTTAAACACTAGGTCGGTTCTAGAGATATCCTATTTTAAATATTTTAAGGTGAGGACCAGACCGCTAAGGTCTACATTTATGATGGTGATGATAATTATGTTTTCCATTCTCCCTATACACACTAACGTGGGTACACCTCCTCTGTATTCTACCTTCTTCATCGCTATCCCATCAGTATAAATATGCTGATCTCCCGGAAGAGTTGTCAGACTCGAAGCGCAGGGGGATCGGGGAGGGGGAGACGACGACACTCTGCGGTCCGTGCCGATGACGCCAAACAGAAATACGCGTTGTGGGCGTAGAGTCACGCATCACGGATTGCGTTTATTTTCAACTTTGGGGGCCAACTCCTGTTCTTGCCGGGAGAGCACACGATCATTGCACACATACACTCGCACTGGTAGCCACGTGGTCTAAGGCCGTGTTATTCAGACTGGGGTACGCGAAAACATCTTAGAAAGTACGTACATTAAAAAAAATAGTATATTATTTGATGATAAAACACTGAATAATTAGTGATAGATTTAGGAATATCCTCAAAAGACCCGGACGTAAAGACGTGCGATCCGGGAGCGCTATTTATTTGTGGAAATATTAATTCGGCTCCACCAATCATTTAGCAGTACGAATTCGGCTCCAGTCATAATACTAATTCGGTCCCATGGACCTTACGAATTCGGCCCCATGAACCAACCGAAAACTTTCCGTATCATTTTGCAATCACTTAGGATCTTGTTGTGCCTTATATTAGGTTAGGTTTGTTGAGGTTATTATCGTATTGTGCCGTAGGTTAGGTCAGAATTGTGTTGTTTCGTGCTATCACCTTGAGAAAACATTTACATCCATCCTTGGTGCAACACGACAACAGCCGTGGAGCCAAACTCTGACAATCTATCTTCACAAACACTCTTAACGAAGCCGATTTAGTATGCAGCCATTTATTTATTGAATATTTAGATTATATAATAGGTATAACTTGCATTATACACTAATAACTTTGAGGGTACGCGAACAAAAAAAAAGTTGAGTACCAATGTTCTAAGTCATCGCGCTTGGCATAGGCTGGGCTTGCCAGTTGAGGTTCGAATCTCGGTCGTGTACGCCAGGTATGGTTTTCCCCATTTGGTTTTCTCATCCTTTATCCACGCTAGTGCGGGTGCATGTCCTCTAGTCTATCCTCCTCGTCTTTAATTGATTCAACCATTAAATAGACTCGCCTCGGTGGCGTAGTTAGCTAACGCGCTGGTTTCGCGTTGAGTTAGACTGATGAGGACGGGAAGATTGAGGTTCGAATCTCGGTCGGGTGAACTAAAGGTGGGGGGAGGTTCCTAAATGGTTTTACACTCTCCCTCTACGCAAATACGGGTTCACTTCCTTTAATGTCAACCTTCCCAATTCCTAATTTATTAGCGTAATTAGTACTCAAGCGTATAACCCAAACAGGTAGTAAGACGCAGTGCTAAATAAATTTTAAAAAACATTAAATAATCAAATCCTTAAAACGTAAAAAAAAAGTGAATTAACTGTATATTTGTGGTGATATTATCTTTATACTTTTTTTGGGGGGGGTAATTTAGTTAATTTTCTTAACGAACAGATTATACCAGCATATGACTTATCAACTAACTTAATTGTAGACAAACACAACTCCCAGCCTCCATGCCGTTAATTCATCAATGTGAAAGAGTAGGCCTAAGCACCCATTTCACTAATGATAATGTTTTCATCCATGGTGGGAATCAAACCCAATATAGACGTGATATCGATAAAACTAAGGTTATCGGTATTGTATTTTCAAAACCGAATAAATGTTGCTTGCTGCGTTCTTAATTTAATTGCGCTGTTGACTATTTAAAACAGAATGAGGTAAGAGTAATCATAATATCTGTACAACAATAAGATCTTGAAAAGACGTTCCTGAGATATCAACAAGAATGTATTATCTAGGTATAAACTGCAGCATTTATGATACCACCAATACATATTTTCCAATATAGGTTTCATTGACACAGATAATTTAAAAGAGATGGCTATTAACTCTTAGCTATTTTATAGCGCCGAAAGTCGAGACGTACATTTTTGGAATGTTTTTACAATAAATATATTTTAGACATTTATTTAAAATGGTTTCAAGTGACCACAAATCTGAAACAAGTAACGAAAGAAAAAAATTGATGAACGATTAGCTCCCTGGACACTTCTTTTTTATGTCTTTTTTTATCTGAGGTATTTAACGTACACTTTCTGGAACGACTGATTATATCAGCACACGACTTATAAACGAACTTAAATCTAGCACGGACACAACACCCGACCCCCTCAATCGTCAATTTATCACTGTGATAGTGGAAAAAAAACACATTTTTCCAATTATATATATCTCGGCCATGCTGGGAGATGAATCCGAAACGACGCTTAGCTCAGTAGACAGACAGGGTGTTGGACAATATATATTTATAAATACTAAATATATAGTAATATCCATTTAGGTTTACAATGTTTTATTACAACATAATCATGAAGTGTTCGGAGAAAGGGTAACATTAACCCCTTATAACTTATTTATTTGTAATTGAAGATTTACCCGCATCGGTTGTCACGTGGGACAATGCCGGGATTACAATCATCTTAACGTTCATGTGACGTTAACTTAATGTTCACGTGAATTGACGTGACGTTAAGGTTCTCTTCGCGTTAAAAAATAATTAAACCCATCACTATGCAATTAACTTAAAGTTCACCTGAAAGAGTTGTCCAAAAGAGAACTATCACCTTACGTGGACGTTAAATGAAGGCTACCACGTGCTATATATAGCCAATCATGTTGCGAGCAACGTCAACAGGGGTATTTAGTACTTCATTTGTTTGTTTATGGAATAAAGGCGACTTTTTCGGTACAGTTTGTTCTTGTCCCCCGAACTCTTAAAACGTCGTAGCCTTTTGGTAAACTTCATTTTGTGTGTCCAGTAAGCTTCTATTGGAAGTACTTGCAGCTTAATCAGACCCAAATGAGTGGGTTCCATTTTAGTGAACAATTTGTTTTCAATCAGTCCAAATTCATTTGCCCATAAGAATAAAATGGAGCAAATGCTTATAATTCACCTTTTTGAAGCAAATCCTTCAATATGTATGAATAAAAAAATCAGAAGCTCATGCTTATTAAAAATTAAAATAGGAGCATTGGCTCCAAGCAAATCCTTTCACTCCTATTTTCATATGAATAAAAAGAAGCTAAGTGTTTTGATTTTAAGCAAATCCTTCAAAAAAATGAAGTCTGCTTAGTAGTAGACTCGTCTTTGAAAATGGCACAATTTCATATAAATTTGCGTAAAAGAATGGTGTACAAACCGCTTTTATCGGCTGAAATGTGCGATTAGAAAACTTTACGTAGATTCTCGAAAGAAAATACATCATGGTTGAGCGAACACTTTCTTGGCGAAGGTGATGAGAGAAGAGGAGGTGCCCTAACCTCCAAAGAAAAACTTCAGGTATTTTTACGGTATGTAGCAAACCCTGGATACCAGTCGGGTGTTGCACAAGAGGTTAATGTTCACCAAACGACCGTGAGCAAGACAGTTAATTATGCATCAGATAAAATTATTGCAAAAGCTGTTGTGTGGATACAATTTCCATCATCACTTCAAGGAATACAAAGAGAAAAGGCTGAATGGCAGAATCAATTTAAATTTCCAACATGTATAGGAGTTTTAGACTGTACGCATACACAAAATTCAAAAACCCAGTGTACATGGTGATGAATATATCAACAGAAAGGGGTTTGCCTCACTAAATGTATAATTAACTTGTAATGTTCGAGAAATATTCACAAGCATTGACGTAAGCTGGCCTGGCTCTGTACACGATGCAAGAATTTGGAAGAACTCAAATGTAAGGGAGAAATTAAAAACATTTAAAAACTGCAATTTATTAGCAGATTCAGGATATGGAATTGAACCATGGTTGATGACACCATATTTAAATCCAAATACCAGACGTTGTAATAAATTTAACAGAATTTTTAAATCAGAAAGAGTAATAATAGAGCGCTGTTTTGGCCAGTTGAAGAGTCATTTTCCCATAATGCAGTACCCATGCAGACTCTCATTTGAAAAAAATACTAAAATTATTGTGTGCTGTGTAATTTTGCACAATATAGCAAAGTACAGTATTGGGCTGATGACGATTTCCCAGAAGACGATGGGGATGGGGAAGATAGGAATGGTGAAGAGGTATTTGAAGGAGATGAAGAAGCACAGGGTAGACTGAGGATCAGAGGACAACAAATTAGAGAACAATCATGCAATTTGATTGATTTAATAAATTAACTTAATGAAAAAAGAACTTCATTTACTCATAATGAACTTTCAGTTTCAATTGAGCTTTCAATTAAACTATTATGTTCTGTATCTGATTCCATTTTTTCTAGGTTAGTTAGGTAACGTTACTCAAATCTGGTTGAATTAAGTTTTTATATCAGATTTATGTCCGTTATTAATAAAATCGAAAATTAATAACAACACAAATAAAGAGATTAAAATATGACAGATACAATTTTAAAATGAAAATGTAAACTATTATTCTGTTATAAATTGTAACCACAAAACTTTTAAACAAGAACAGCTGATTGTGAATGAAATAAAATTGTAGCAAAGCCTTCAAAAATGATGAGCAAAAGGTTTAAGTAAAACGTAAAGGTTATGCATACAAAAAAAAAAGCTTTACTTCTACCTTCTGCTTTGGAGCTTAACCTTTTACTTCATGCTTTTACTCACAAGGATTTGCTTCAGTTTTATTCTTACGGGCCATTGTCTGTGTTTTGCTTGAGTTGTTACGTTACGTTAAGTGAATCCTGATCAGACCCTAGTTTATTTAAATTAAGTGAACGTAGCATAAAAGTTAAGTGAATGTTAAGTTACGTCAACATTAAGTTTATCATAACCCCGGTGGGACTGGATTGCCGGTGAAGGCAAGATCGAGTTTCGAATCCCAGTGGGGTGTACTGAGGATTATTCTTCCTAAATGGTTTTCCATTCTCCTTCCACGCAAATTAGTACTCTATATCCATTAGTGTAAGTATGCGGATAGCCTGAAAGGGTAGTAAGGCGCAGTGCACACAAAAAAAAAGTCTTATTAATATGTCTCTAGTTGGAACAAAACCAAGTGAGACGTCTTTTATTTTTTTATTTTTTCAAACAGTCACAAGTATTAATCTAGCTTAGATGATATATAAACCAATTTTTCTTCTTAAGGATGCCACCTACCAACCTACCAGAGCATTGCAGAAGTCCAAAAGTGGTTTGTTATTTTTAAAATATGGTTCACGCCCAAATAGGTCCCTAAAGGATTAAAAACCTTACATTTTAAAGTTTTGTAATCCAAAACAAATTTTATGAAAGGTGAAATTAGCACATATACAACGTTTCCCGCAAATTGTCACAGTTCTAAAATCAAAGTATACCTTTTATAAAATACAAACTTTTTTTTTGTCAGCATTGATAGCATTTTACTATTTAATAGGTATTTATAATTGCAATGGTTATATATGCAGATCACTACGTGAAAGTATATCTAGTATATTTTTCTAAGTCTCAGATATCTCCATTCGTAAGATTATTATTATTATTATTATTATTATTATTATTATTAGCACCGCGTCTTACTACCCGTTCGGGTTATACGCACATTCGTAAGAAAATCGGGGTATATATGAATAGAAACATAGATTTAGCTTTCCTCAAACAAATAAAGTTAACTTTTGATAAGGATAAAAAATACCAATTATTGTTTTAGTGGTTTCGATTATTCAGAAATTGCCCTCCCCATAATAAATACTGCATTGTCAGGATATTTCCCCTAAAAATGACAGCGCCCTCTTAAACAAACAATTATTCAATTTGTAATGTTTATTTTAGATTGAACATAGCGCTATCATATTTGCATTTCTGTCAACTTTCCAGAACTTCTCGTAATATGTAAGAAAATGTAACTACTTTCGCAAGAACAATAAATAAGTAAACATTTTTCTTTTGCGGTCAAAGTTGATAGCATTAAATTATGTTATTAGTAATTTTATTGGTATTATAATACTTATCAAACGTGACAGCTAAAGATCACGTCATGATTTATCATATCAATTAGCAATACATAAAAGTAGATTTAGTAACTTTTCTAGCTGTCAGAGAAGGTTCTTCTTATCGAAATTGGACTTTAGAGTTGATTTTATCTTTTCCCCTTTGATAAACTTTTGTCGATATCATTTCGCAGCACTTCCCCCTCCCCGTTTTCACATCCTCACCTTAAATAGGGGGGTCACAACACAAATTGTGTTGATATTTGTATTTTCCTCCTCCCCTGTTTGTTCTACTACTGCCAGACAGCTCCACCTAGAAACGTTGTACGCCCACTTGGTTTGTGAACAGTTACGAATGTCTGCCCGATTATTTTAGCGTTCTAATTATTATGGATCTTTTTAACGACAGATATTATCATTCAACCGATTTTTAGCCTTTGGACATACAATTGACATAAATAAAATAATAAAGATAAGATAATTGCAGAGGAGCCGAAAGAACGTCCAAAAAAACATATATTACGAGATAATATATGCAATCATGGTATCACCAGCCCACTCAGCCAAAACGTAACCGGAAATAAGATACTCTCCAGGGCGATATGAAATTTGGGTAGAACCTTAATAGAGTAAACAAAAACATTGCATGATAACGGGATATAAATAGATTTATTCAATCAATAACAAGTAGATATATATGTAAATTTTAGTAAAGCATTTTTAGGCCTTTCTTTACCCAACCTAAATTAAGTCTCGACAATCTCCAAGGGTTTCGTTAAAAACAATATTTTACTTGTCTCATCGACTAACAAAAATAAACCCCTTATTCTGTATAATATCAAGACGATGGAAATATTCGTTCAACTTATAAAACTTTATAATTACAACAATTTGTATACGCCAAGAATATTAAATGTTAAATGTGCTTAAGAGGGGGGAACTATAGCATAATAATTTATATAAATATTATTAATTCTATCCAAGTGGGGCTATATGTTTACCGAATTTAGTACAAATCAGTCAAAATAAATTTGGCCCGAACATACCTTTTCAACAAATTGTGTTTCAAACTATAACATTTTATTTTCAGTTTCACAGCTTCTTTATAGGTTTAATGATGAGTGTAACTAGCGCTCTTGTTGAACTTGGATGTCATTTTTTAACCTATTTAATTTAGAAACTAGGTTTCAGTAGCTAATTATTTTCTTAAAAAAAATCAAAATGGTAAAATTTGAAGGGATGATAAAATGAAAAAAACAGTGCAACAAATTTAATATTTTAACTCATAGTTCCGGTGAAAATTTGTTTCAGAATCTAGAGCCGAACCTAGAAATGTATTTGAGGAGAAAGCGAGTGGTATAGTTCACACCAACATAAAGTCAAAAGAATACAAAAGGGCTACTTTTTTAGAACAACCGTATATTTTGAGTTTTTATCGATATAAATAAATATGTGAAAATGTGACACTAGCCCATTTTCAAAGACTTTTCAAGCTTAATTTGGGAATCTATAAAGCTAGGTTTGATTAAAAAGGGCTCTAGATTTTAGCCTTCCTCTAACAAATACGGGTAATTTTTTGATAAGCTCACAACATAAAATTTTCAAGATATTTGAGAATTAGCAGCGAGTTTTCCTCTTTACCAAAAGAGCAGAAGTTTCGTAGTTTTATTTTCCCTCTTTCTTAATCACACCATAAAGAGTGGTTGTAGGTTAAGGGTGAAAGGGAGTATAAGCTTATACAGAATATATAAGTAGTTCAAGAAAATGACACAGATAATATTGTATTTTAAGCCGTGTGGCCTGACAGCGATTGATACTTTCTCGCTGACAGAGGCGGCCGGTTTAAATATTGAGGAGGAATACACTAATTGCATTATTAATACTACTTTCAGCAGCTGAGTAAAGGTGGGTTGGTTTCTCAAAACATCCCATACATATCACCCTGGTGCAGCCACGAAAAGCCAATTCAAAAAGTTTCAACAAGTGGCTGGCTAATTGCTAAAGAGATTTAAGCGTAGCAATAAGAAGAATTATAATACCTACAAGATCTCACCACATTTCTACATCGTCTGGATTGATATTCATTTTTTAAATAGCATTTACCCACCAATTTTTTAAAAGGAGACAAGGACGTAGTCAGGGGGGGTTTCGGAGGTTCAAAGCCCTCCCCGTTCCCAAAATTTTATGAATAAAATATATATGGCTTTATTTACGGTTCAAGTAATATCAAAATTAAGGTACAAGTACAAATTTGGGGGCTGTGTTACCATAAAAAGAACTTCGGAGAGCTTCTAGAGGTGTTTAAAATTAAGATTTTTTTTAAGTCTACGGCAATTGGGGGATGTGTATTATTATTATTATTATTATTATTATTATTATTATTATTATTATTATTATTATTATTATTATTATTATTATTATTAGCACCACGTCTTACTACCCGTTCGGGTTATACGCACTTACGCTAATGTGTAATGGTAGGGTGATTGTGAGATGAAAGGGAGGACCTACAGTTTAACGTGGAATCCGAACCACGGTGGAGGCCTGGCATTCCTCACATTCACAAGCTGTGATTAATACACATCTTGTCAGAGGTGAAGGAAGGGTTTGGCAATTAGATAAATCTGTGCCGATACCGAGGATTGAACCCCGGACCCTCAGCACAGAAGTCTGACACCTCACCCCTGGACCGCCAGGTCACCCTTGGGGGATGTGGCCGCCAACCCTCCCCCCTCCCCTCCTTCCTTGAAATTATTGGTTGGCTACAGCCTTGAAAGAGGAATATTATGCCATCTTAGAGTTCAGCTGAAGAAATGATCTGCATAAATATATTTTCAAAAGACAAATGTCAGATTATGAAAGCTTTTGAAGTTCCTTTAAGGTGGGAATGTAAGGAAAGCGAGAAAAGGTCAGTGTTTTTGCAATTTTTATAGAAAAATATATTTTGGGCAAAAATAAATAAAATAGGGCTTCAGTGTAAACATTTGGCTTATTTTTCTTCACATGGTGACCTCAACAGTTTTGGAATATCTGTCATGAACATGACGGAATTAGATGATAAACTTTTTAAACGAAGAGAAAAAGTTGTCATTTAATTCCAGGACACTCTTGACAGATATTCAACAACTGTTAATATCACCATCTGAAAAAAATTAAAATCTATTTTTCAACTGAAGCAATATTTGATTTATTTTGACCAAAACAATGTTTTGCTATGAAAACTGCAAAAAACACTGACCTTTTATCGCTTTCCTTACAACCCCACCTTAAACGTTTCCCATTTCACCCCAGATAGGGCCGTAACCAGATTAGGAGGTCAGGTAACTGTGAGAAGGAAGGTGGAAGGGGGGTACTTAACTACAGTGGCTCATGGAGAGAAGTCCCCCAATAGGGAATAACGAGGATATCTCTTTTAACTTTAAAAATCCCTTAAGTCAATTTAAAACATATTTGTGTTTGCAGATGCTGTGAGTTCTATTAGACTCAAATAAGTGCCTAGGCATAAAAAAAATTGAACTAATATTAAGTTTTTTGGGGGAAGGGGCCGGGGACCTCAATCCCATAACCCCTCCTTGGCATGGCCCTAGCCCACACACTTATATTTGATTATTGAAAGGCAAATAATTTTCAGATGGTGACCTGATGGTCTAGGGGTAAGGTGTCAGACTTCTGTGTTGAGGGTTCGGGGTTCAATTCTCGGTCCCGGCACAGATTTATCTGATTGCCAAACTCTTCCTTCACCTCTGACAAGATGTGTATTAATCACAACTTGTGAATGTGAAAATCACCCTACCATTGCACATTAGCGTAAGTGCGTATAACCCGAACGGGTAGTAAGACACGGTGATAATAATAATAATAATAATAACTTTCAGATAAATAAAAAAGTAAAATTTGTTTAGTTTAAAAAAGTATAAATTACAAATATATAACATTATTATTATTAGAGTTTATAGACCCATCGACACAGTGAGGTCATTAGGGCTATCTATAACAATTACGTGGTTTTTTTATCCGTGGAATTTCGGTTTCAAGATCCTAATTTTATAACATCACACCTAGTTTTTGATTTAACGATTTGTTTGTGATTGTTTTTGTAACTTTGTAATCCAACTTTGTCTATGTTTTGCGCTGTAGGTCAAAATCGTCATATATTAATGTTGTTCTTCTGAGTTCCGTAAGCACCGATGTGAGTATATCATGTTGTTTCTGTACAAGGATCCAAATCAAAGGAACCTAGGCTGTAATTCTGACCAAGGGCGTAATTATTGATCTATGGGGAGTCCCCTATAAAGTGAAAGCAATATGTCAAATATAGTTATAAATATAAATTATATATATTTATATAGTATATATAATATTTATAAGTTTATCTATATATAATATTTAAATAGGCATAAGTAGATATATAATAGTTATATAAGTATATATGGCGGAGGATGTGTTTGCATGTATATATGTGTATGTGTGAGTTGAAAACTAATATTAAATTAAATATAACTTTTATATGAAGGTATGTTTATGTATGTGTGTTATCTGTATGTGAGTGTATGTATTTGTGTATGTGTGTGTATGTTGAATTCATCTACGGTGGTGACGGCTAGCAGAAGTTTTTTTTTATTACGAACCTTGACTCAAAGCATTATCATAATTATTTGATAATACTTTGTATTTATAATATAATATTACTAAGCAAATAATAATTATTTCTTAATAGGTTGACATTAGTCACTTTCAGCCAATGATTGCAATAAGGAACCTTCTGCTAGCTGTTACTTACACTCCTACCGTATACGGGGTGTATCTATATGTGTGTGTATTCATATATGTGTCGTGTACTAATATGTTAGATTTATAAAACTAAATGTAACATTTGATTATCAAAAATAATAAGGTTTAATAGTGTGCCACACTTGATATGTTACACACCCTAATATAATTTTCAACCAAGGTTTTGTGTGTTTTAATGTTGAATAATATACTACCCTATATACCTAAAATACCTCACTTAAGTTTATTACACGTAGATGTGGAATCCACTCTTTTAGGAGTCCATTAATTCCAAGGGGGAGGGGGTACATGCTCCCTCTCTCCAGACCCCCACTTTTCTACGTCCATGACTCTGACCCAAGTGACAGACTACATTGTCATCGGTCACCACCCTGCCCCCACTTTTCTTCAAACTATTAGAATGTTTTCTCACATCGACTAATTTGATTGTTTCAACCGATCTATCAAATATTTTGTTCCATTGTTTAAAAAAACAAACGATAGTGGACACAACTATAACGGAAGATCGTGTTGGGTGAAAGATCCCTCCTCCCTACGTCTGTGACACCTTAACATTCCCCCGCCCCCTGCCAGCACTCCAGCCCCACCCCAACGTCCTCCACCGCGTCATGGTCGCAGGCGAGTCCTTCAGTTCAATTCTGGTGCAAACCGCTGCAAACCGTCTCTCTGTTCTAGTCGGTGTTTACTGGACCACCGCTAGGCGCGGGGCGGCTGCTTGCATCATCATACAGTACCTTTCAGTCGGTAGTAGTCCACGTACCTCTGTTAAGGGCGGGTGACTTTGTGTGCGTGACATCACACACTTTCACACGTGTGTTTTTCTGCTGGGTTTCTTCCTGTCAAGGCTTCTTACACTAAAGAACAGTTCATACGAGTATGAATAAAAAGGTTAGTGTCGTGTGTGTTTTGTTGGGTTTTTTTGATAGTTTTTAACAAAGATGTTTGAATGCCACGCTGTATGGAGTATATTTTTTTAACACATTTATAGATTAATTATTCTACTTAATATTGTTTTTTAAGCGCCATTCTACCGGTAGAAAAACTACCACAGTCCTCACGTGGCTATTCTCATGGTTTTGGGCCTTCTAACCATTTTAGAACAGCTTCAGTGGTTAAGTTTAATTCAATGCCGACAAAAAATATTTTATTTATTGGAGGTATTTAACGTGCGCTTTCTGAACCGACAGCACAAGAAAACTTTCTATGAGCGAGAGCGAAAGAATCTGTCAATTTTATCGAGAAAGGTATTTTCACATACAGGTACCTTCTAAGAGTATTTTTACTTGCTTCAATCGACATGGGACCTACGGCTTTACCTTCACTCCGAAGGAAGTTGTGCTAGGGATTCATATCGCTCAAGATAAATCTGTCGACCCAGATTGGGTTTGAACCCACAAACTTTCGATTCCTGATGCGAGCATTTTACTCCAAGACCATCGAGGTTGACGATTAAATCATTCAAGTGTGAATAAATAGCACATATGTGTGTTTCGTGTCTATTCACAAAGCAATATTTAAAATAGATCTATTAAAGTGAGTTATATTTAAAGCTATTTTTGTATGGGTTCTTTTTTAATTTAAAATAAGACCATTAGATCTGAAGTTATAAAACAATCTATACTACTATCTTAATTGTTTTTAAATCGGATTTGTATATGTGCCCTATGCATGGATGTCGTATGTATATGCGCTTATCTACGCCGATACGGTTGTGCCAATTTTCTTTAAGTTTGTTATTTATTTATTTATTCTAGCACCTCGTCTTACTACCCGTTCGGGCTATACGCCAAGCTTTTTATTATAAATATAGTGTTAGTTAAATTGTGTGACTCACTTCAGTGGCTGCATGGTCTAAGGCGTTACTCTCGCAGTGGACTAGACTGACGATAGCAGGGAGCTCGAGGTTCGAATCTCGGTCGGGTGTACCGGGGGTTGTTTGTTCAAAATAATTTTCCTTTCTACATACAAATGCGGGTACATTTCCTCTAAATATAACCTTCCTAATCCCTAAAACCATTAGGGTTATTAGCACATAAACCTATAACCGAATGGGTAGGAAGACTCAGTGCTAAAAAGGCATTAAACTGTTGGTATTTTTAATATAAAAGCTGACAATTGGAAACTAAAGGTAAGCTATTTTTACTTGAAGCAACAAACAAAAAATAGATTTGCTCAACTTTGGCTGGAAGAAATTTTANGGGGGTAACAAATAAAATCTCAACAAAACTGATTCTAACTGTTTTTTGATTTTAATAATTTTTTTATTTCCTTTGAAAGTAGTTTTAACTGTTTAAATTAGACACATTAAATTTTGGAACCTTTTAACTGCAAGTATTTGATTTTTTGTATTTGAATTTATAATTTGCTTTAGATGAACCTATAAATATTTCACAACTTAATACTTTCTATGTATTAAATATGAACTGACTGAATACTTTCTATGTATTAAATATTTACTGCTACACACAAAAATAACATCTAGCAGTTGGTTTTTATTTATTTATTTACTTTTTATCTTATTGTGGTAAGGTTTTAAATATATTCTAAATTAATGGTGGATTATTTATGAACCATTAGATATTTGATTTTTTGCCTCTAGGAGGTTGGGTTTTCAAAATAGCTTGACGCACATCTCTTGATGTTCATAGTTTTTAAACATCACTTCGCATAAGACATTTTTGCTGAGATAAACCATATCTGACATGCTTGACTACGAGCGATTATAGTGTTCATTTTAATTAACTGACATTTTATCTCATTTTTAAACCCAAACAAAGACACCTCACCTCCATCTATAGCACTGTGACACTACCGACAAATATAATATGTTATGTTTCAAAAAAGTCACAGGTCCTGAAAAAACAAGGAAGCTCGCCTAGGTTTATTCTCGGCAAGTTCGTCTAATTTGTTATGCTGGCGAGGTTGTCGATCGACATTCGAATCCTAGACGTACGTAGTGAGTGTGTTTTTCCCCAAAATGGCTTCTTTACTCTTCCTCCACGTAAATGATGGTACATTTAATCTAAGATTCTCCTTCTAACACCATTAAAGTGTGAAAAGATCGACTGAGTAGTACGACGCGGTGCATAAATATATATTATATATAATAATTGCGTGTTTAACTTTATAATATCCGTCCAATCAAGTCGCATGTTTACACAAAGGAGAAAGGAATAAGGAAGGTAGAATATGGAGAAAGTGTATTCACATTTGCACAAATTCTGGTACAGTTCCTTTAATCTGCTTTAATGTACATATAATAATATAGTAAAATAATAATAATAAGATTGACTTAAATTTATAGTTGAAAATGTATATATTTTTACTGTCCACGTGGTGTAAAAATAGGTCTATTGTTCATGGCGCTCTTTATATTATTATGTATTTGCACCGTCTAACAATATGGCCGGGCTATCCATATTTAACTAAGATATGGGGGTAGGAAGAAGGGAGAGTTATTTAGAGGGAATATATCACGATTAGAGTGGAAGGAGAGTGGAAAAACATTTAATTAAAAGCCCTCGTTACACACAGCCGAGATCCACACCCTGGCCACTCTGTCACAGGTAAACTATAACAGACGATGTTCGAATCTCGGTCAAGTGTACTGAAGGTTTTTTCCAAAATAGTTTTCCACTCTCCCTTCACGCAAATACAGGTACATTTCCTATAAATATAACCTTCCTCATCCATAAAACCATAAGCGCAATTAGTACATAAGCCTATATCCCGAACGGGTAGTAAGACTAGGTGCTAATAAAAACAAAATATCTAGTCTACAGAAAACGTCACGTTAATGAATCACGTGAATGTGACAAGAGAATGGGAATCGTTTTTACTGCTTTAAACTAATTCGTCTTATAATGTTACGGGTGTTAAAGTCCTTGGGAGAAATTTAACTTGGGCCGTCTCTGTCGCATTTGTTCTAATAATACAAATGGGATTTTAAAAAAATCTGTTTTAGAACATTTTTCACTTTTGTTTTCCTAAAAATTTACCGGAAAAAAAAGAACATTTTCCAAAACAGATTTTTTCGGAAAAAAAATAAGTGAAAATTTCTCGGCTAATATTCCATCAAACGTAAAATTTTTCCATCTCACATCTCTAGAAGCTAAAACAAACTCTGGCCCAGGATTGGAACCCCGAACTCCCAGTAAACGGAGAACAAATGCAAAACAAATAGTTCCAGAGTTAAGGTGAGAGTCTAGGAAACTCGAGTTAAGGGCAGTATTTTTGCAGGTTTTTTTTTTTCATCAAAACTTTTTCTGGTCAAAATAAACAAAATATTGCTTCAATAGAAACATAGAGTTTAATTCTATTCACATATTCACCTCAACAATTTTTGAACAACTGTCAAGGGTGTCCTGAAATTTAATAAAAAATATTCTTCTCTTAATTTGAAAAGTTTCTCATCTAATGCTAATTTACTCACGAGTTGTGACAGATATCAAATGTTGAGGCCATCATGTGAAGAAAATTAAACTCTACGTTTCTACTGGAACAATATTTTATTTATTTTATAAAAAAAAGTTTTTGTATAAAAACTGCAAAAACACTGCTCTTTTAGCTCACGTTCCACACATCCCCACCTTAAGACAATAGAACAGAGTTATGTTATTTTCCGAACATAAAAAACAAACATAACTACCGAGAACGATTACATCAGAGGAGAGGGGTGCGTTACGTTGTGGTTATTACTCTCTCGCTTCTCGACAGTAATGGCTGTTTTATTTTCTGCCGGGATTAAAACTACATGGTTCTATAAAGTCTCACTCCTCCATTCGCTGATGTCCACAATGATTTTTTTTTATTAAAGATGCCACCGTAAGCAAGGAAAACTTTAACTTTAATTATTTGTATAAATTTTACTTGACTGGTTTTTCTGAATATTGAACCAATTGTTTTAATTATTTTTGTTAATAAATAATTACTTTTTTTTTGTTTATATAACCACACAATTTAAATCTTACCTTCTTGAATAAATTATTCGTTCTTAACTGAATGTTTTCTAAATTGCTAACAAATATTTTGTTGCAAAAAAAACTACCAAAATACAGCATTTAACTTAATATCTTTTCCACCCCAGCTTAAATAAGGCGGAAATTAATCGGGAAAACCTGAAATTATGCTTGAATTTTGTGCATCTTGGAAAATAGCCGGGAAAAGTGCTTGAATTTTACCGTTTGTCAATAATTTAATGGTGAGGGCCACTCTAAATAGATTTAGGGTATCCAAATTTTTTCTAATAATTGGGGTTGAGCTCCCGGACTCACCTTTGACTTGTAGAACGATTTTTTTTTTGCTTCTTCTAATGCCCCCGCTTTTCCCCCTTCACAAATATGATTCCACCGTCTCTGGGTGCAGCACATTTTGAATACATACTATATGATACTAATATCATCACATTATCTCATTGCGTGTAAACAACCTCCTATGGTGTACCTTGGGCAACGTTCTGTGCCACCAGAGCGGCTAGTAGTCTACACATAAGGCACCCTTCCGGTCATAGATGCCATACGATCAAATAATAATAAAAAAATGTCCAAAGTCTCACAACCGGAAGAAAGGCCTTATAAAAAAAAGGGTGTTTTTTTAAACCGGGAATTATGATGGAATTTTATTTTTGAGATTGAAACACTTATCTGACAACTAGAAAAGTTACTAGATCTACTTTCACGCGTTCATACGTTAAGTCATGTGATCTGCAGCTCTCATTTTTTATATATATTATCAATATTTATAAAATGACAGTTTTTTTAGTTATTTTACGTGTACTTTTTGAACTAGCTGATTATCTCAGAACACACAACTTTAACTTAAATCTAAAGCAGACACCCCCCTCGCCCCCAGCAGTTAATTCATCACTATGAAGGAGGGAAACCCACATTTCATCAATGATACATTTTTTCGTCCATGCCGGGAATGGAACCCTGATCTCTTTAACTTAGTAGGCAGACACAATATCGACTGAGCTAGTTTTATATCGCTGTACTCGTATACACACCAGTGGGAACACGGTATACATTTCAAGCTCGTTTTTGTTTGTTTTTCTGGCCATGGGGAGGTAGAGGTTCGAATTCAGGATTTGGATTTTTTTTAATTTAATTGTTCCTTCTTCGCTCTACACTCAAATGCTTGTGCATTTCCTGTAAACAGTACCTTTTATCTCTATTCCATCAGCTTAGACCTAATTAATACGTATAGACCAAACGGGTAGTGAGATGCGATGGGAAAAAAAGATAGTGTCTCAATAAATTATTTACTCGCCCTTCCCCATAGACATTTATAAATTCGTTATTTTAGGCGATATATGGTTTAATTTTTGTTTGTCACCGATTCTTACAACCTTATTGGTTTTAAACACATATGTAGTAATTACACTAATGTGTTAAGGATGAGCAAGATTGAATTCACAAGAAGAACATCCGAATTTGCATGGAGCGGGGGAGTGGAAAATAATTTAGTAAAAAAAACCTCAGATCACCCGACAAGGTTTCGAACCCCAATCTTGTTGTTACCGACGAATCAGACCATACGGAACTGACGCTCTTGTCCGCGTGCCCACCGAGATGCGGCTCCGAACGATAATTGTTTTCCATCCGCCTCGGTGGTTGAATGGTCTAAGACGTCACTCTCGCCATAGCCTGGACTACCGATGACGGAGAGATCGGGGTTCGAATTCCGTTTGGGTTTACTGAGAGTGTTTATTCTTAAATGGTTTTCCACTCTCTCTTCACGTAAATATGGATACATTTCCTCCAAATTCAGCCTTTTTCACTCCTAACACACTATCGTAATTAATACATATGCGTTTTATCTGAATGGGTAGTAATACGCGGTGATAAAAAAACTGTTTTGCAAGGGGAGTGCGTATAACCCGAACGGGTAGTAAGACGCAGTGCTAATAATAATAATGCAAGTGGCGCTCTCATCCCAACATGCACCAGTTGCAGCTCTGAGGCAGTCAAACCAGTGCAACATGTCAGCGAATGACCGATAAAGAAATATATCAGCAGATATTATTGATGAGGATGTACAGATCTTTCTTAAACAAGGAAACAAGCGTTTTAATTAAGTTAATCACGTGATCTTTTGACCTTTGACTTGCAGTCTTAAAACTTTTAAAGCAAAACATTTAACTATATCCTATCTCCGGTAGGAGAGGTTATGACAGCAGAACGTTCTTTATTGTAAACATTGGCTGGAAGTATTATTAAAATCGTCTGATAGAACTCTTTATTGATGATATAGTAAGTATCAAAGCAAATAATAATTATTTCTGAATAAGTTGCCACTTGTTACTTTCAGCTAACGTTTGCAATAAAGAACATTCTGTTAACTCTCACTTACCACCTCTCTTACCCTAGATGGGGTATATGTATGATCAGATATGGGTACTGAACATTATGTAAGATAAATTACAAGAATACCTAGTTCAAAACACATTTATTATTGACCCCAGTGGTCTTGGGGTAAAGTGCTCGCCTCAGGACTCTATGATTGGGTTCAAACTCAGCCTGGGTCGATGGATTTTTCCTGAGCGATATAAATCCGTAGTAAACAATTCCTTAAGAGGGGAAGTAAAGCGGTCGGTCGCATGTAAAATATCACTGGTAGGTAATCATGACGTCAGCCCACAAGCGAGCTACACCGACCGAGTAATCGCTATCTGCTGGTGAAGATATTGTCAATTGCTGTGGATAGAAGATATGTGATTAGCACAACAAACACTCCGACCGTTAATATCAGTTTTCTAGACCTGAGTTGCTTATTTTACATTCACGTAGTTGCTAATTTGTTCTCGCTATGCTGAATTGACGCCGTTCCAGACCCACTGCACTGGAGATCAATCCCGGGACTTCTTGATCGGTAACTAGGAACTCTGGCCACTAGGCCAGGGAGGTAGTCGATGTAATTCAATAACAACACACGTTTTATCAAAAGGAAATCTCAAACTTTTATCATATACTTTACACAATAAATACTTTTTTTTTAAGTAGGACAATGCCTAATACAATCCATTTTTAGAGAAAGAACCTTTTAGAATATATAAACACTTTTGTTTTTGTGACGAAAATTGACAATATTTTATTTATTATTACTATTTTTTGTTTTTATAATATCTATAAAAATGACAGATGCAGATCACATAACTTGACTTATGAACACTTGAGAGTACTGTAGATTAAGTCACTTTTCTAGCTATTTAGTGGAATCCTTTCTATGAACATTTGCCTGTTCATTAACTAAATAAATGGTACGGCACACCGCACAGACTTTCTCTCTCTTTTTAAAACTCGTAAGATTTCTGAACGGAATAATGTACATTGTATC
>CABFWO010005203.1:0-13950 GCA_902155825.1 Timema genevievae
CCTTTAGGCCAAACGCCTTTTAGGCCAAATGACTTTTGGTTTCATTTTTAGGCCAAATGCCTTTAGGCCAAATGATTTTAGGCCAAATGATTTTAGGCCAACTGCCGCGTCCCCGACTTGCCTGCCTGCCTTGAGTTGGGATGGAAGTTAAGATCGAGCCAAGGTACATGTTTTTATAGTTTTTGGTAACAAACATCCTTTGGGGCCAAGTTAAATCGAACATTACTTTGTTAGATATATTTAGTTTAATTTTCTACATGCATTATTCCCAACAACGCTTGGATATTTTTCATGTACATTGCGGAATTCTACCAAGACTTTTTATCTTAGTATAAAAAATTTATGTTCAAATATTCAAGAATTATTGAGAGGGCTAAACGTGGACGATTAAACTAAATATATCTACTAAAGAAATGTTTAGTTTTGTTTGGCCCGAAAAAGTTTTTTTTATTTTAAAAGATGTAAAACTATTGTTCTCAGACCCACTAAGACAATAATATGGCACATTACAATATTATTTGTATTTAGCTTGTACATGTTCCTATAAATAAAGCCTTAGCTTATCCAGATGCGCTATGGTATTTGGCGTTCAACATGATTTATAAAGTATTCTTTAAATTGAAAAATGACACCTGGACATTGGAATCGAACCCGGGATCTTTGGCTTGGTATGCCAATGCTCTAACCAC
Organism: Timema genevievae; assembly: GCA_902155825.1. Taxonomy (NCBI): domain Eukaryota; kingdom Metazoa; phylum Arthropoda; class Insecta; order Phasmatodea; family Timematidae; genus Timema; species Timema genevievae. Next base: position 690 of record CABFWO010005203.1, read on the forward strand.
TGAGCTAACCATGAATCGTCCCGTGCCTAGGATCATTCTTCACTCATATTTTAAGGCAGAGTCTATGCTCCAAAGATCCCGGGTTCGATTTCCGTGTCCTGGTGTAATTTTTCTATTTGAAGAACATGATATTTAGATGCGGCTGTAACCGTAAATAACATATAAAATAATGTAACTATTTAATCCATCTTGATTGCTACAGACTAATCCATAGTACTATCTAAACCCTGATTTTTATAGAAAGCCCAATTTCAACCACCAACATTGTATTAGCTATAATTAATAAATATTAGAAAAAAGTGGGAATACAACATGATGTTTCATCATTTATACATAGACTTTATAAACGCCTACTATTCAGCTAAAATAAATAAACTAAATAAAATTTTAGCTAAGTTTGAGATACCCAAAAACTTGTCAAGTTAATCGAGGTATGTTTGATTGATACTTGTGTCAGGGTACCGGTTGTATGTTACTGATCAGATACTTCCAAAATACATGATGGGTTGAAACAAGGAGATGCACTTCCCCCAATACTTTTAAATCTACCCTTAGAGCATGATTTTATTAGGATAATGCAAGAGAGTAGGGAAGGGTTGACATTAAACGGTACAATACAGCTATTAGGACGATACGCAGATGATTTAGCTTTGTTGGGTAATAGTAAGGAAGCTTTTGCAAGAAATGCAGAAATCTTATTAGATGCTTTATTCCTATCAAAATCAGACTTTAGCAGTTTAATATACCCCAGCACTTACTAATGATATGGTGCCTAGATCCTCTACTCGTATTACCCGCATCGATGGTCACATGGTCTAATTCGTCACGTTATACATATAGACTTGATTTCCTGGCGTCCATACACTAATCTAAATTACTATATATATCCATGGACAAACTTTTATCAACCAGGACATGAGATTAAGTAATGAATGTTGGACAGATACATTGGGGAGAGGGGGACCTTATATATGGGACTTACATCCCCTCTCCACGGCAATGCGGGTACATTTCTTGTAAGTTACCATCTTATTCGCCATCTCTTAGAGTAAGTCGTTAATAAACTTGGTGTTCAACATGCGCTCTACTAATAAAAACACTCGTGTGGTGTCGCATAGTTTTCTACTGTTTTCTCGGTGGAACAGACTGTACACATCACTTGGGTGTAGCACATATTAAATGAGCCATAACAGACTAATTTGCTCGCTCGAAGCCGAGGTTATGAAGATCCCATAAAACGGTCGTTTAACTTAGAAATTAGATGCACAACCACGCTATTACCAGAAATCACATCTAAGTGTGACTCTCTGCGTTCTATAATAATGACATAAACTAGCCACATCAGTGGGCAGGCGGACTAAACGTCAAGTTCATCTGGTCTGGTTTACCGATAACAAGGAGGTCGGGGTTCATATCACGGCTGGGCATTTCTTGGGTCATTTTCGACAAATGGTTTTCAGCTCTCTATCCAAGCATATGTGGGTACGTTTGCTCAAAATTCTACCTTACCCATCTTAATCCCATTTGTGTAGTTTCTACTCGTAATAAAACGTGGTAAAAAAAATTTGGTTATTTAATTGGTGAAATATTTTATTCATCTTAATTTTTCTGTCTTGTAATTAAACTTCAGGTTACGACACCAGCTAGGCTGAAGTCCGTTCACGATAGGTTTTTACTTGGATGACGGTTCGAGAATCATGTGTTTAGGTTTTGGGTTGCCAACACTGGTAAAAGATCACTGTTTTGTTATAAATGCAAAGTTTTTTAATTACCTGTTATATTTTACATTTAAATTAACGTAAACTTAAGTTTTCTAATTTCTTTATATCACACTCCAAACAATATTCTAAACATAATTAAAAGTACTTATTCTTCGTCTTGGAACGTTATTGATTATGTGTAATTTAGTGCATTCATTAATACCTTTCAATACAGGCATCGTATTTACTTGGAAAAGAGAAAATACTTGTCATTTTTTTTACATACAATAAATGATTTAATGATTATTTTATCGTATTTCGAAATATTTAACTGAATAAAATAATTTCATCAACTGCGTGGGTGCATAATTGTAAAGAACTTGTTTCCGTCATGTTCAACCACATGGTTTAAATTCGTTGGTCGCCATTTTGAAGCTATATTCGTTAGAAGTTTTTGTGAAAGTGGTGTGAATATTATTATTTTAAGTGGAATAAAACAATAAATAAGCTTTGTGTCCGACCTCAAATAAATATATAAATAATATTGGTCCAAATTACTGTGGTTACCTATCACATTCATATATTACCATCTGTTTTCATTACAGTGATCCAAAGTGATATATGTCAGCTGTTGGCGTAGTGATATATTAGGTATTACTTCTAGTAACATTTTGAGCTGTCTTCCAAGTAATCTTAGGTCGTGAATGAATTATATGCTCCATTCTGGAACCCAACTAGCGGCTGATCAGCCGGAAAAGATATATGCTCACGCTCTGACCAAAAAACGAATAGAAGTGCGTTTTTAAGTGTTTATCACTTAACAACAATGAAATTGAAACCAGTTTAATATATTTTTTAATCTTAAAATAAAAGTATATAGAAATTTGTTAAAGTCAACATTGTTTTATGGACGTGAAGTGCTGTGTTTGTTAGGAGAAACACTAGATAGAGCATGGTGGATGTGGTTGGAATGAGATATCTAAGAAATGTATCAAGAAAAATGTGTATGTACAGTGTCAGTAATGAACGGGTACTGAAGGAGTGTGTTTTTAAAGTGGATCCAATAGGTCCATGTGAAAGAAGCGAGTTAAATTGATTTTGGCATGTTGAGAGAATGATTATGGATTGATTGACGAAGAAAATATATGAAGGTAGAGTGTGTGGATCACACGGAAGGGGAAGGCCATGTAAAACGTGGTTAATTGTTGTAGACGAATGTGTGAAAAAAAGACACATTAATAGTTTTAAGAATAAAAGAGTATCTATGACTAGGTGTGTGGATGTTGTTGAAGCTAAGGAAGGATGCAAGGATAGAGAAGTATGGAGAAAGTTATTGAGGACAAATTAAGTAAGGAGTTTTTTTTAGCTAAATGCATAGTTTATTGCCTACCCCCTAAGGGAATGGCGTGACTAGGTATATATGTATGTATATTAAATTAAATGTTTTTCAATTTTGTTGTATTTTTAAAAATATGGCTTAACTATTTCACTGGTTTCATTTCCACCGTTTTCTAAATCAAATTACAATAAAGTGCGCTGGAGGTGACTTTTGGTTCGAGCTGTATCGCCCAACTTTTCTTATATATTGTCCTAAGGATGAGACTGGCTCTTAAAACCAAATCGCCTGGGATTTAGGTTAAGAGGGTTGTCAAATGAAATTCATAAACTCATTACTTTTACTCTTTATTTAAGTAGTAGTAAATTTAAGTAGTAAATTTAAAAAAAAACTTAATTTTTGTTTGGTTTTAATACAGTAGTTTGCACCTATGTACCAAGTTTCAGGCTTATAAGGTATCAGGGAAATGCCCTACAAGGTAAATAATATGTACTATACATTATATTTAATCAATGCTAGAAGCCGTGTTTTTATACATATTATAATGGTTGATTTCTCTCCAAACCTATATTCGATTTTCTTCTCCAGCGAAATTGATTTAAATAACAGTAAAACGAACAACTGTGCCAAGTTTGAATATATCTTCTTCTTTTTTCATTTATTTCATGTACTGTATTTGACGTGCATTTTTTTGAACCGTCTGATTATATTATCACACGACTTATAAACTAACTTAAATCTAGAACAGACACAACATCCATTTAATTTATTTCCTTTAATTCATCATTGTGAAAGGGAAAATCCATATTTCACCAATGCATACATACATACATACATACATACATACGTACATACGTCCGTCCGTCCGTAAATCCATCCATCCATCCATCCACCCACTACAAACAGATAGAAATCAGTGCAGTTAAAACGGAGAACTCGCTTCACTCGTTCAATAAACCAAACCACATGATTATGTTTTTATTTGTTTTTACTCTCTCGCAATATTTCTAAATTGCCTATACAGTGAGCCTACCATTCGAGCGCGCAAGCAAAAATTTCATACACCAACTTGTGTATTTCCTCTCGCTCACCTAATCAAAGGGCCCTATGTGGCCGCACTGTTTGTACACCCTTAAGGGTGGCCCTAGCTCCAAAGTATGTCTTTGTCCGATTGTCTGTCTGTCTGTTTCTAGTAATCTCAAAAAGTACTCGTCCGATCGAGACGAGACTTCTTCTTTTGTATTCCTTATTTTTCAGGGAATATGATATACTATCACGCTATCCCATCAGCGAACGAAGTATTATCAAAAAAAGCCTGATGTAAATAGTAAACAAACGCCGTGGCTGGTGTTGTGGGTACATAAGATGGCACATAATATGAGCTGGGGTGTGGAAGTAGAGGGTCGAGTCCGTGTTTCTTCATGAATCGTCGTACGCGCATAAAACAATTTAGCAATTTAAATTGTCGAATATGTTTATGTGTTGTTTAATGCGAGCGAAGCCGCGAACAAATGCTAGTTTCAAAATAGAGTCCATGACGTGGACAAAGTGTATCAACTTATTATTTGGTGTTATATCTCACACCAGGTCAATTCCTTTAGTCAATGAACTTATACCACCATTTCGCCCTGGCCTATGCCTCCTCCTTCAGCTTCCAGCATTCTCTTCTTTCCTTCAAGTCATCCAGTATTTGAATCCTCCTTCTACATAAGTTCCTCTTCCTCTCAACCTTTCCTTCTATGATGCCGTGCAGAAGACATTTCCTTCTAAGGATGTGCCCAATCCACTTTGCTTTGCGCCGAAGAATCACATCCAAAATGGTTCTCTTCTTACCCACTTTTCTTAGGACTTGTTCATTTGTCACCCTGTCTGTCCACCTGATCTTCTCAAGCCTTCTTCGGCACCACATTTCATAGCTCTCCAAGTATTTCTTTTCCATCTTCCTGAGAGTCAAAGTTTCTGCTCCATACAGCACAATGCTCCAAATGAAACATTTCACCAGTTTCTTCATCAGTTCTAAACTCAACCTGCTGGTCAGCAGTAACCTTGTCTTGTTGAAAGCTTCCTTGGCAATGGTGATTCTCGACCTAATCTCCTTGTTGCAGTAGGCATCCTTTGTCAGCAGACTTCCCAGGTACTTGAACTGCTCTATGTTTTCCAACTAAGCGTTCCCAATTTTTATTTTCAACGGCTCTTAATTTTTTGAAATCACCATTCCTTTTGACTTCTCAATGTTGACCTCCATGCCATATCGTCTCCCTATCTTCACCAGCCGGTCCATCATTTTCCAACGCTTTTCTCTTATCTCTATTTAATACATAATAAACAATGCTTTAGTTTACATCCTAAGTGCAAAATTTGATTCGAAGCATCTTGGTTTTAAAGTCAAATGAGTTTACATGAGCATCGTGCTTTTATCTAAGTTGATTAAGAAATGGTCCAAGACACGAACATAGAAAGGCTGATTGCACTACCCCTTTTAAAGGGTAAAGGTTAAAAAGGAAAAGTACCACCTTTAGAAGGCGAGAGTGTAGTCTAACCGGTGCCAGGTTGTTTAAAAATGTATGACATGAAGGCGCTCATACCTTTTGTTTCGGCCCGGTACAGCCTGTTCCGCCCCTTCCTAACTCGTGGACTGGAGGTGGCGTTCTTGCCAGACGAGATGGTTCATATTTCATGATTCTGACTAAAAGAAATCAATGTTTGTCCAATTCGTTCACCGGTACCCCTAACCCCTCCTTCCCACCGACTTTTGGGAAATCACAATGGAGGGTACGTTCGTTACTTTCGTTGAGTGGAATTGTTGGATTACTTGAGCTTTTCCCTCTTTTTATTTTATTTAAGTTTTGTTACTTTAGAACTTTCAGCCTTCCCGGCGAAGACTTACTCTTTATTTAATCAATATTAAAATTGAAATAATATTTATCTCCACTGGATTATGATAAGAGGCTGTGATATTGTTTATAAGCATCCACCGAAGATGAACAAGGATGCTGAATGTTTTACTCAGCATTCCGGAGCAATACTAGCTGGCCTATCCATATTTTATATATACAATTTGATAAGCTTATTTCTTTAAATAAAAATTACAAAAATAGGCTAAACCAATTTTGAAAAAAGATCACTCATTTTAAAGGTTAGGAGCCCAGGATGTCGTCTTAAATATCAGCCGCCAACGAAGGCCCCATTTTTCAAACGAATTTCCAGATTTTATGCTGTTTGTGCAGTGGTTTATCTGTAAAATCATTCTTTGCTTACATAAACATGGAAACCAAGATCTGTGTAGATTTGAATATCAGTAAATAAAATATTTCTCTTTGGTTAAAATAATAACTAAATTCTTACTTGAGTGGTTTGGTGCAACAAATAGTTAGAGAGCTGGGAGAGGGGTCGTTTGAAAGTTATCATCCTAGCGTGAAGGGGAAAAATATACGTTTTCACTCAAATCAAACGCCGAAAGCTCAAAATCAATGGATAGCCTTTAAAGAGTAAACCTTTGACTAGAAAGTTGAGTGAGGGCTCATTTTATATAACTTTCCCCAATAAAAAGTTTATAATAGCGCGATAATATGCAGCCAACACTGCAACGACCTACTGAACACTTTAACTTTATTCGCCTGAGTAAACCACTGAGGGGGAAAACCCACCCTTGACCATTCAGCTGGGATTGAACCCCGGCTTCTCTGATCGTGTTAATGATTGTAAACTAGCACGCCAGTACCACCTGTTATTGAGTGTTAATGTATATAAAGACTCTACATGAACTATTTATTCTTAAAAATATTAACATGCACATTCTGAACCGATTGATTATATAATGGCGTTCTAATTCAAAGGTCCCGGTTTCGATTTCCATGTCCAGGTTTTATTTTTAAAGTAAATGAAATGTGATGCCAGTGATGGTTGTATTTTTAACCCAGATCATTCCATCTTCATTATTACATGAGCACACGATCTATAAACTACTACTCTGGAACAGAACAGACCTTCCTGATAAATTTTAAAAATATAGCAAAAGGACAATATATTTTTGTCTAACAGATTATAATGTTTAATTTAACCTATAATATTAACCATTTGTGCAAGTATTAAGTAGTATATCCAACATCTTAGCTCAGTCGGTAGCGTGTCTGCCTATTGAGCTTAGAGTCCCGGATTCGATTCCCGGCATGGCTGAAAAATCTATCATTGGCGAAATGTGGGCTTACCCATTCACATTGACAAATTAACGGCCGGGGACTGGATGTTATGCCTGTCCTATTCTTAAGTTAGTACAGGTAAAAGCCTTATATTTTTTTAATTGATGTACAGATAGTGAAAATATTTTAGGCTATAGCTTACTTCATATTAATTTTTATTTATAAATAATGAAATCAACCTGTGACAGATTTTATCAATCTTTTAAAAACAAAGCTCGTACCAGAAAACTACCTTTTTTTAGAGATTAAACTTATAACTAGTCATAACAAAAAAATTCTGGTCGATTTAACGTTTCTAATTGACTAATAAAAACCGTAACCTATATTTAAAAAAGTAACCACCGAGAACCGTGATATTTACGTAAATAACTATAATCAGACCTGTCCGTTATGTTTAGAACCAAATATAGGTAGTGACCGCTGATTGTGTTTAGAGTGACAGCGGCGGATGGAAGCGGTATGTGTGTGGGTAAAATTTTCTCGAAAACAATCTATTGGAGGTTATTATGGACCACACAACCGCACTCATACAAATATAAAAACAAACATATAAAACAAATATAAAAACAGACACATAAAACACCAGAGTGTATAAGTATTTTCTCGGCGGAATAGGAACAACCATACTTATAAATGAAACAAACGAGTTGAACCAATCCAAACGAAACCAGACCTCACCTTGGAGGAATAGTAAGCCATATTGATGGCGTGTTTTGGCAAACAGTATTAATTAAATAAATTATTTCTCCTGGACAATACATAGACCTTCTACCTCGTCTATGTTCCCACCGGGCTGACATTTACCAACCTCCTTCCTGCGAGCCTTGCGTGCACGAGTCCAGCTGTTCGCCGAGGGATAAAACAGACCTAGAATAACCTAGAGACTACTAGTACTCGTAGTACACCATTTTGTAGGTGTAACATCATTGTCTGCAATAACCTATAAACTAATAGTACTCTTAGTATGCCATTTTGTAGGTGTAACGTCATGGGCTACAATAACCTCGATACTACTATTACACCCCGATATTACTAGTACTCGTAGTACGCCATTTTATAGGTGTAACATCATGGTCTGCAAGAATCTATACGCTACTAGTACTCTTAGTACGCCATTTTTTAGGTGTGACGTCATGGTCTACAATAACCTTGAGACTACTAGTACACCCGATACTACTAGTACTCGTAGTACGCCATTTTGTAGGTGTAACATCATGGTCTGCCATAACCTATATACTACTAGTACTCATAGTACGCAATTTTGTTGGTATGACGTCATTGTCTACACTCGCTTCTTGACTACACCATTGTGTAGGCATGACGTCATGGTATACACTCACTTCTTGATTATACAATTGTGTAGTCATGACGTCATGGACTACACCATGGCCGTCTTTAGTTACAGGCCAGAGTGTTAAATGTGGCAACTCCGCTTATTGTGACGTCTTAGTCCTGGCGATCTGCTGGTTTTTGCGTAGAATTGTGTGGATATTTACAATTCTCTTAATTTAATAACTGGTGAGTCACTCTGGACAACTGACAGTTAATCTAAACATGTTTTAAGTATATCATAAAACAAAAATACTTCAAATGTTGAAAAATACAACAAATAAACATATAAATAGTATTATTATTATTAGCACCGCGTCTTACTACCCGTCCGGGTTATACGCACTTACGCTAATGTGCAATGGTAGGGTGATTGTGAGATAAACCACGGTGGAGGCCTGGCATTCCTCACATTCACAAGTTATGATTAATACACGTCTTGTCAGAGGTGAAGGAAGGGTTTGGTAATAAGATAAATCTGTGCCAGGACCGTATAAATAGTAATGTTTAAATAAATTTGAAGCTCTTTGGAATGGTCCACGCCTGGTTTGTTTTTCCAATCATTCCCAGGCTACGTTAGGCTTAGAGTTGTTGGTTTTGGGGATTATCTTCATACTATCCTATTATCCCCCCTTATATAAGGGGGCGCCAAAAAGCAATCCCGCCGGCACAAAATTTGCCTCGGGCCGCACCTAATTTAGAGGCCGAACACAGGAGAAGTTTTTTTTTAAATCCCTGTGTTTTACTACCCGTTCGGGTTATACGCTTATGTACTAATTAAACCAGTGATTTTAGGGATGAAGGTATATTTATAGGAAGTGTACCTGCATTTGCGCGAATGAATAGTGGAAAATAATTTTGAAGATAACAACACTCAGTACACCCGACCGAGATTTGAACCTCGATCTCACCGTCATCTGCAGTATAGTCTACTGCGAGATTAGCGCCTTAGACCATGCGTCCACCGAAGCGGATGCACAGGAAAAGTTGCTTCTGACTTTTGTGCGGAAGAGACTTATTTTCGAACTTTTCTTTTATTAAAATCTTCGCTATTATAGGTCCAATAACTCCAATCCTCTAAACAGGTATAGATGTACTAGTTAGTCCTCCTCTGGTAAGGTCATTGAAATAGCTATCATATGTATCATGCCGAACTAAAAAATAATCAATGGATTAATTGCATTTCAAACGAACATACAATTTGTATTAAGCATAACCACAAACGTACAAAGTCGATAATTCTGGAATCAAGTCACCTGTTGGTTGATTATCACTAATCACATCAACAAAATTTTCATCTATTGTATGTATTGCTATATGAACCAAAACATAGTGCAGAAGCTTGAGCCTCGCAAAATTTCAAATTAAGTAAATTACACGAGAAACAAACATCCCTAACAGTAAAACAAACTGAACTAATCAGCAATACTGCACGTGGCTGTGGTGTTGACCAACTTCAGTATTCCGGCCTGTAACTAAAGACAGCCGCGACTGCACTCACTTCGAGACTATACCATTGTGTAAGTTTGACATCAATGTCTATAACTACCTCGAGACTACGTCATTATGTAAGTTTGACGTAACTGTCTATAATTACCTCAGAGACTACGTCATTGTGTAAGCTTGACGTAACTGTCTATAATTACCTCGAAACTACGTCATTGTGTAAGTTTGACCTCATTGTCTATAATTACCTCGAGACTACGTCATTGTGTAAGTTTGACCTCATTGTCTATAATTACCTCGAGACCACGTCATTGTGTAAGTTTGACGTCATTGTATATAATTACCTCGAGACTACGTCATTGTGTAAGTATGGCGTCACGGTCTTCAACAAGTACATATAGAGATAAAGGTGAGAGCCACGTCCTTTTGAGTCTCGATACATTTGTGTATACAATTGTGACGTCATCTTTATGCAATCAGGACGAGTGATGTAGATATTACCTAACTACAGCAGCCTTCTTTTGGGGTAAACCATTTGAAGCACGACCGGTTAGGATTGAACCCCGGCTTCAAGGATTAGAGCCAGGCCAATCACGGCTATAAAATATATTCCTTACTTTCTCATAGTATTTGCATATTTCTCTGTCATTAGTATTTTATCTTCGACAAAGATACAAAGCTAGTTGAGTTTAGTTCTTACAATAGCATCGAGATAGAGAGAGATATTGATAAAAGGCGAAAGAGGAAGAAAAACTGGTCAAAATACAGCTCAGGAGAGGTAATCAATTAGGAGGTTTGTCAAAATAGCCCGCAAAGTGGTTTATCAAGACATATCTGACTAATTACCGTTAATTAAGGTTAGATAAGCTAGCTAAGGAGTAAGGCTGACTCAGGTTAAATAAAATAAATATAGCTATGACACATACCGGTGGACACGAGGATATTAATGTCAATATTGTCTTTTCTGGTTTGCCGGTGAGTTGGAGGTCACTATTTGAATCCCTGCAGAGTGTAATTAGGTGGTTTTCTGTAAATGGTTTTCAACTTCCCGTCCTCGCAAATTTGAGCACACTTTCTTTAAATTATACTTTTTTCATCCCGATTATTTTTAAATGCGCTGATAGCCCGAACGGGACATGGGGCGAAAAAAAACCACTACTTAGATGGGAATTGATCCCGTGAGCTGCTTTATTATTATTATTATTATTATTATTATTATTATTATTATTATTATTATTATTTATATGAGCAATTACCCGGGCAATGATTTTCTTTGCTTCAAACAAACAGAAAAAAAACTCATTTTATTTTTTGCGACCCAGTTTTTAATAAATATAAAAAAATCTAATCAAAAATTTAAAATTCCAGCTTCAATGTGCACATGTTTGTACACAGGGAATACTCATTTTTAAATTTCAGCGTCAATGCTCATGACAAACAAACTCTTTATTTTATTACTAGCCCTTCGGTGGCCACGTGGTCTAACGCGCTACTCTCGCATTAGACTAGACTGCCGGTAACGGGGAGATCGAGGTTCGAATCTCGGTCGGGTTTACTAAGTATTTTTCCCCCCAAAATGGTTTTCCACTCTTCCTCCACGCAAATGTGGGTACACATTCTATAAATATAACCTCCTAATCCCTAAAACCATTAGCGTAATTAGTACATAAGCGTATAACCCGAACGGGTAGTAAGACTCGGTGCTAAAAAAATATAGAATAATAGTGTGGGCTACCTTTTTTTACCGTCGTCCCTAGCGACGCTTATAGTTAGATAAATATATTTTCTTGCGAGTGAGAAATACGTTCATCTCTTTGGGAAGACGAAAAGTCAGTGCAGCCGGTTGGTTTACAGGCCCGACCCCTGTGCCGTTTATCAGCTCATACTGTGTGCAATAAACTCAGAGTTTACACCAGTAATAATCACCTGGAGAGGCAGCTGCTTTCCATGTGCTCATGCGTGCCTGATTACTGCCTGCTATTTTAACAGGTGTCATGCAAACTGAGCGGTTGCCGGTTTTCATATCGAAATAAATAACAGACATTACTTTTAAACAATTATAGTATCGCAAGTTCCAAATCCTACCCCTTATTTTAAAGTATTATTTTAAATACACCTGCGACTATTCTGTCTAAAGTGGCGTCATTTCGGTCGGATAGCGGAAAAAGCCGGATATAACGGAATGCGAATGTAAATAATTTATCTCCTCTCGCACACTTCCCTTGACACATCTTCTGTTTCCAGCCATATCAAAACAGTGCTGCTATCTACACCTCCCTTGACACATCTTCTGTTTCCAGCCATATCTAAACAGTGCTGCTCTCTACACCTCCCTTGACACATCTTCTGTTTCCAGCCACATCAAAACAGTGCTGCTATCTACAACGACCAAAACTGCAGAAGGACTGTATTATACGCCAACAGCATGCATAGAATTTATTCTTTCCTGTCCTCAATGTAATGTTTGTTATAAGGAGTTTGCGATTGATTTTTTTATTAACTACTAGTGGATGTTTATAGGTTTGTTTATTTTTAAACGTACTTATTAACACTGAGAACCAGGCCGGATAATATGGAGGGTCGGATGATCGAAGGCCTGATAATCGCTTCTCCAGTGTATTATTAAGCTTTAAATATAATTTTTAAATTTCAGAATATGCTCACAGTGAGTTTTGGTGCAAGTAATAAAAAATAACTTTATAATTTTTAGAAGTGTCATTCATATGTAAATCTTAGTCAAATATAAAAAGAACTATAGAAAACCTTAATTGAAAACGGTATACGGTAATCATCCTGGCCTGATTAAACTTCTCTATAAAGTTCGGATCACATTAAATTTACATTCACATCTTATAAAGAACCTTATCAACGAATCAAGAAGAGATACATGTATCACTTTTTGAAACATAAAGGTTTTAATTGAATTTGTTCTTTGAGCGTAAATCGTGTTGGTTTATTCGTCTGAATCACTTACGCTGCACTTAGTCATATATTTTTTAATCCCTGCGTCTTACTGCCTATAAAGGCTGTACGAATATTACATGATGATTACTCTAATGGAATAGGGAGGAGGAATGTAGTATTTTTTAGAAGTAGAAGTAATCTACCCGCATTTTGGATGGGAAATCATTTAGTAAAAACCACCCTCAGTAGACCCGACCACCCGCCTCGGTGGCGTAGTTGGCTAACGCGCTAATCGTGTTGAGCTCGACCACCGAGGACGGGGAGATCGAGGTTCGAATCTCGGTCGG
>CABFWO010005203.1:14064-38094 GCA_902155825.1 Timema genevievae
GGGGGGTTTCCCTAAATGGTTTTCCACTCTCCCTCCACGCAAATGCGGGTTCACTTTCTCTCAATTAAACCATCTCAATTCCTAATCCATTAGCGTAATTAGTACTTAAGCGTATGACCCGAACGGGTAGTAAGACGCGGTGCTAAATATTAAATTAAATTAGTATACCCGACCAGAAATCAAAACCCGATATCCCCGTCATCAACAGGCCAATCTAATACGAGAGTGACGCCGTAGACCGTTCGGCCACTGAGGCGAATTTTGTCATTGTTAATAACTGGGCATAGCTCTGAGCTTTGAACTGTGATTACAATAAACAAAATTTTGATGTAATCACACATTATATTATATGCTAATGTTTCCTTAGAATACATACTCGTAAATGTGTAGTTTTGCTTATAACAACTAAAAGCCTTTTAACAATCCTTTCATTGTGCTGAAATTTGGCCACCGATTTTTTCATTTCGGTTCCATTCAAGTCTGGATGTTGTCGTTCTGATCAGAACTTCAGGTAATAAACAACATCCTCGACTTCTTAGTAGGCCTACATACCATTTAGATTGTCTTTTGTTGGTGGAACAAATGAAATCGACTAGCTTGATGATGACAGTCATCAATCATTCTATTGATTTGTATCAAATTGGCACACAAGCTCGTGACGTTTAATAAAACAAGACTATTCTTAACTTCACTGCATTGTGCATTGCGTTAAAGATAATGTTGTGGATCTTACTATTTATTTTCGCAACAATAATTTAATTTGTTCCAAGCTACTGATACAGGCTGGGGCAAAGGTAATTTTCTCCTTCTCTTATTAATTATTATATAAGGATAAACTAACTTTTGCGCCATTTTGTAGATGTGTCATTGCCAAATCAACGAAGTTTATGAATGTAGGTCATAAGACAGACCCAGTTATTACATTGGGTCTAAAATTGGTGTTATTACATATTATAAAAGTTATGAAAATAAAAGTTATAGTTTGCAGTGCTCATGAAATTCCTTTGAAATAGGAAATAGTTTCAGTTCATGTTCCAACAATAAATATAAATTCAAGTTCCTTTAATTGTAAATTAACAAATTTAATTTTATGTCCTTTTATCAATAAATTCATTTTGAAGTTATACGTTTTATTTTTTAAGGGCTCATAACTAAATTTTTTTACAAGCTATTGTTATTGTTAGACCATAAAATCGTAACAATAAACCGTGTACACATTATTAATCACAAAGTAAAAGAGACTGCATGCAAATTGTATGCAAATGATAAAATTTAAAAACCTAATGTGTTAATTATTACTGTCTCTTTTTTCTCTCTAGTGTAGCCTACCTTCATCATCAATTTTTAAATGCATATTTGGTTCCACCCACCCATTCTTTTACTAATAATTATACTAAATTAAAACTATTGAAAAACTCCTTACTTTAATTTTTCCCCTCGTGTGAATAAACCTATCAAAGTACACGACTTAAGAGCGTGCATCACATGCCAATTAACTCTGTGATACAGTCAAGAGCGTGCATCACATGCCAATCAACTCTGTGATAAAGTCAAGAGCGTGCATCACATGCCAATCAACTCTGTGATAAAGTCAAGAGCGTGCATCACATGCCAATCAACCCTGTGATACATTCAGCTAGAAATCGTTAATTTAAACCAACATTATTGCACGTGGGTGGATCATTTCTGAATAAACTTTAATGGAGATAAATAGTTAATAGAAGTTCCTAATACTGACCATTGCTTAAATATTAAATGATATTTGAATAAAAACTGCATTAAAAAGGCTGTTTTTGACCATTTTAAAGTGGCTTCACAGATAAGCACTGTACAAAAATCTTCATTCTGTCTTAATAGGGACATACTGTAGTTATTAACAAGAAACTCTATCACTTTTCTCCCATCGTCACCGCAGAAAATTTCGAGTAATCATTCCAATACGAAAGCATTTCACACATTTCTGGCATATCGTGAGTCTTTTCTTTTCCCTGCCGGGAGCTGAGTTGGGTGTGCTATCATGGACGCTCTTAATGTTGAAACCGTTACCTTGCTATTTCAGTGTGGTTCGGTCACTCACGTAATATTATGGACGACCAGGGAGGCAGTTAATGGTTCAAGGGCCATGGTTAACATCCCTCAGCCCCTGGTGATGTGTGTAAAGAATACATGGAGGGTTGTGTCTCACTACTGTCTTATGCATCCCTCTCGTGGAACACTTTTACACACTTACTTTTCTTGTGTACACTCCGTACACAATCTTCGCTCAGGTCAAGTTTTAATAAAACACCTTTATACCTAACATTTAACTATCCACCTTATTTTGTGAATGTGTCATGAATGATTACATTTTAGATTTGTAAAATGCATGCTTGCCATATAAAACACACTATAATAAAAAATAATCGATCATATGTAGTTCCGAGCACGAGCATACCTACTGGTATCCTCCGTGCTATTACTACCGGGCCACGACTTGACCTGCTGAATTATGAATCTTGCTCTCTAGGTCACAAACACAGAGAACCTTCTCTATTTCCTGTGCTCCTATCCTGTACACTCACTTTTATTATCAATACACTTCTATCTACCTTTATATACCTCTTTAACGCTCTTTCTCTAGTTTTATTTCTTGAATAACCACCATTTCGCCTTTATTTCTGTTCTCTTCTTTCTCTTCTTTATATTATTATTATTATTACCGCGTCTTACTACCCCTTCAGGTTATACGCTCTTACGCTAATGTGTAATGGTGGGGTGATTGTGAGATGAAATGGAGGACCTAGAGTTTAACGTGGGATCCGAACCACGGTGGAGGCCTGGCATTCCTCACATTCACAAGTTGTGATTAATACACATCTTGTCAGAGGTAAAGGAAGGGTTTGGCAATCAGGTAAATCTGTGCCGGGACCGAGGATTGAACCCCGGACCCTCAGCACAGAAGTCTGACACCTTACCTTATTCTTTGTTTCGTCGCACATTTTTATTCCTTTGTTATTTTAATTATATTTCTATGCGTATAACCTGAACAGGTAATAAGACGCGGTGCATAAACAATCTATATATTTATAACATGAACATTTTTTCACAACATTTTACTTTAATAGTTTTGCAACATTTCCATTTTAGAGTCGACCAAACCAAAATATGTGATTTTAGAAATGAGAAGCCGCCATTTGTTTATATTTACATTGAAGCTACATATAAATTTACAACATTTAATTCAAGACAAAACTGTGTTTTGTTTATTGTAGTTTTTAATACAGCTTACGCATACTGTGATTTATTTATAACTTTTGTATTTAAATGTTTTCTTTTGCTATTCCATTTTCTCTATTCTTGTTTAATTTTTATAAATTTTACTCTTTTAACTATAGTTTTATTGAGGAGCATTGATTAAAAATTATTTGCAAAGAACGAGCAATATGAGAAATTCCCAAGATAAAGCAGTTAAATGAAGAATTGGGAGTTAAATTTATAGAAATTTAAAGAAAATAAATTAATTAAAGTCATAGAACATGAAATAGTGGATAAATAAGTTAAGTTTTTGAGAGTATTTATGATAATACATTAAAAATAAGAAAAAGAAAAACAAAAGGAAAACTGTAACCCTATGAAAACAATTAACCTTAAGAAAAAGTATTACATCAAAGATTTAACGTATGACAGATGAAACATAAAGTAATGTATAATGTGTTAAAAAAATTTTTATCATAAGATATGAGAAATTACATTTTAAGTCAAAATGGAAAATTAAATAGGAAGTTAAGTTTAAAGACTATATAGGATCAGTCAAAATGCTATTTAGAAAAGGGAAGAGACACAGTAATCCTATGAAACAATTAACAAAAATATAAAAAATATTAAAACATATGTGGTAACATAGTGACTAGATTAAACCTTATGTTTAATATATAATATGTTTAAAAAATTTTGTTACACATATGTTCTACTCAATGGGTGTTTTTTTCTTCTTAATATATGTCTTCTTCCATTTGTGTCGTGGGCTGTACCTCGGTGGTGGTACTTGATGAGAAAAGTTTTATTGGAACGAAGGAAGGAGGTTAGAGGGTGAGCAAGGCCCATGGCAGGAATTGCTCGGAAAGAGGGAACATTATATGGAACATTTGAAAATATAGTCTGACGTCATCACTATTTACTTCTCTCTGCTTCTGCGAACACCTTGTCCTCCTGACATGAAATAAGTTGAGAAGTGTAAAGAGATGAAGCTTGAAAACTTTCTAAGCTGCGTAATTTTGTTCGCAGTTACAAAAACACTTTTGTTGGGTTCCTTTTTTTTTTTAATAACTTTTTCACTGCCATTTTATTTCTGTAAGAGTTAAAAATATGTGTAAATTGGCATTAGTACTTTTTAGTTTTTAATAGAAATTTTTATATATTTAATATATTGTTCATATATTTTATCATTAGGCCCTTTTTTTTTACTTACTTTAATTTTCATACATTAATTTTATTATGTCAGTTTATTTATTATTATTATTATTATTATTTAGCACCGCGTCTTACTACCCGTTCGGGTTATACGCTTAAGTACTAATTACACTAATGGATTAGGAATTGGGAAGGTTGAATTTAGAGGAAGTGAACCCGCATTTGCGTGGAGGGAGAGTGGAACACCCAGTTTATTTAATATCTTATGTATTATTTTTTCTTTGTTTTATAATTACTTAGCCTTTTAGTATTTCACTACTCGCTTCAGTGGCCATGTGGTCTAACGCGCTACTCTCGCAGTAGACTAGACTGGCGATCACGGGTAGGTTGAGGCTCGAATCTCGGTCGGGTGTAATGAGGGTGGTTTTTCCAAAATTATTTTCCACTCTTCCACCACGCAAATGCGGGTACACTTCCTATAAATATAACCTCCCTTATCCATAAAACCATTACCGTAATTAGTACATAAGTGTGTAACCCGAACGGGTAGTAAGACGCGATGCTAAAAAAAAGTACTTCATTCAACAGTTCATTTAATATTGGATGTGCTTTTTTGTATAATTAATTAGCCATTTAATAATTAACGTGATAATGGAACTGTACTACAAGTCAACTGAAATGGCACAGTAATTTCTGGAGTAAACAAAACCATTATCCCACAAACGTGTTTTAATTTGTCTCTACCTATTCGGAATAATTTTGTCACATTTACTTTAAACAAGCGTACAGTATGTTGCACTTTTATGTCTATTTCACATATGGATCTAAATTTACTGTATGATCAAAGGGAAATTTTGTCTACATTCTCTCTTGGCTATATTGGCACTATCGTCTTACAACAGGAAGGTTTGCGAATAGCCTGAACTTTTTTTTTATATCTTATGGAATATATGACCTATAGAGATGACATACAGTTCAGTCGTCTGTATGTATACTATTAGTCGCTCTAGTGGTAATAGGAGGTTGTCTACACGTCGTACCCGTAATGAGATGATGTGATGATAGTGAATATAGAGGTGTGGGCCAGTCGGAGTCTTAAGCCTAACTTAAGCTTAACGATCCAAGCCCAGGTGACCGTTGGGGTCATTCCCCTTAAGGGTAAAATACCCGAGGTACCAACCGGGAATCGAACCCGGGACGCCTAGGCTCGTAGCCAGTTGCACTGACCTCTACACCACGGGGCCGTTAAGAACAGGTAGCGAGTCACGGTTACAAGAAATCAACCCAGGAAGGTTGTGTTAACTCGTGGTATTATTTGACTGTTCACCCAGGAAGGTTGTGTTAACTCGTGGTATTATTTGACTGTTCACCCAGGAAGGTTGTGTTAACTCATGGTACCATTTGACTGTTCACCCAGGAAGGTTGTGTTAACTCGTGGTTTCATTTGACTGTTCACCCAGGAAGGTTGTGTTAACTCGTGGTATCATTTGACTGTTCACCCAGGAAGGTTGTGTTAACTCGTGGTATCATTTGACTGTTCACCCAGGAAGGTTGTGTTAACTCGTGGTATCATTTGACTGTTCACCCAGGAAGGTTGTGTTAACTCGTGGTATCATTTGACTGTTCACCCAGGAAGGTTGTGTTAACTCGTGGTATCATTTGACTGTTCACCCAGGAAGGTTGTGTTAACTCGTGGTATCATTTGACTGTTCACCCAGGAAGGTTGTGTTAACTCGTGGTATCATTTGACTGTTCACCCAGGAAGGTTGTGTTAACTCGTGGTATCATTTGACTGTTCACCCAGGAAGGTTGTGTTAACTCGTGGTATCATTTGACTGTTCACCCAGGAAGGTTGTGTTAACTCGTGGTATCATTTGACTGTTCACCCAGGAAGGTTGTGTTAACTCGTGGTATCATTTGACTGTTCACCCAGGAAGGTTGTGTTAACTCGTGGTATCATTTGACTGTTCACCCAGGAAGGTTGTGTTAACTCGTGGTATCATTTGACTGTTCACCCAGGAAGGTTGTGTTAACTCGTGGTATCATTTGACTGTTCACCCAGGAAGGTTGTGTTAACTCGTGGTATCATTTGACTGTTCACCCAGGAAGGTTGTGTTAACTCGTGGTATCATTTGACTGTTCACCCAGGAAGGTTGTGTTAACTCGTGGTATCATTTGACTGTTCACCCAGGAAGGTTGTGTTAACTCGTGGTATCATTTGACTGTTCACCCAGGAAGGTTGTGTTAACTCGTGGTATCATTTGACTGTTCACCCAGGAAGGTTGTGTTAACTCGTGGTATCATTTGACTGTTCACCCAGGAAGGTTGTGTTAACTCGTGGTATCATTTGACTGTTCACCCAGGAAGGTTGTGTTAACTCATGGTATTATTTGACTGTTCACCCATGAAGGTTGTGTTAACACATGGCTTCATTTGACTGTTCACCCAGGAAGGTTGTGTTAACACATGGTACCATTTGACTGTTCACCCAGGAAGGTTGTGTTAACACATGGTACCATTTGACTGTTCACCCAGGAAGGTTGTGTTAACTCGTGGTACCATTTGACTGTTCCAGGTGCGGATGATGGAGCAGAGGCTGGCGCAGACAGAACACACTCCTGGCGACGTTAGCCCTCACATGAGCTCTACCGTCAAGGAAACGGTTATCAACAAGCTCGAGACGCAAGTGGAGGAGCAGGTGTGTATCCACACCACCTGGGAGAAGGTGTTTCTCATAGCTCACAATTCTTGATTTCACTTACAGCTGGGCTATGTAAATCCTACAAATGGTAGCTACTTAAACCCTTTTGATTATTTGCACTTTCTCACAACACTTTATATTGGTGCATTATTGAATTAAATTCATTTTGATAGAAGAAGATTACAAATAAATGCGCCACAATACAAATTATTTAACACCACAGTTGCATTTCCATTTTATTAGGAAGTGTCTTAAGTTATATGGCAGCTTAAAGAGATCTTCTTTAAATTTAAAAATGACACCTGGACACGGGAATCGAACCCGGGACCTCTGGCTTAGTACGCCAATGCTCTAACCACTCAGCTATCCAGGATTCGATCCCGTGCCCAGGGTCATTCTCCACTCATATCATAAGGCAGAGTCTATGATGGATGTGCGGAAATCGTCGGTTACAAGTGTGTGATTATATTAATATCACGAGCTATCAGATAACGCTGCCATCTGCGACTCGGTAGTTGGCTTTTTTCTGCTATTTGTACAATTATTATATTGTATGGGATTGCATATTAAGAATTAAATAGCCAAAGCTATTATTTATGCTATTAGTGGGAATTACACCATCTAGATATCATATATCTGAAAATTGAAAAATGACACCTGGACGCGGGAATCGAACCCAGGACCTTTGGCTTAGTCGGCCAATGCTCTAATAACCCTGGGCACGGGACGAATCCTGGATAGCTCAGTGGTTAGAGCATTGGCGTACTAAGTCAAAGGTCCCGGGTTCGATTCGCGTGTCCAGGTGTCATTTTTCAATTTTCAGAATATGATATCTAGATGGTGTAATTCCCACTAATAGCATAAATAATAGCTTTGGCTAATTTAATTCTAAATATGTTTGTATTTTACAAACATTTCTTCCTGCTAAAATCCTTTTATGTGTTGTACTGATGTGCTTGGCTCTGGCTTGATGCTGAGTGTTTATTCACACACATGCTGGTGATTGTAGCCATTGAATCAATGTTCTTACCTCTGGTTGTGTTACAGAGGCAACTGCGGCTCCAAGACGCTAAGCAGGTGGAGGCCAAGGCTGCTAAGATCAAAGAGTGGGTCACTAACAAGCTCAGAGAGGTGGGATGTTATACATTGTCATATAATATATATATATATATATATATACATTGTCATATATATATATATATTAGTGAGGGGGTGTTCACACATTATCTTAGGTACTAATACATTGATAGTGTGTGTATGTCCACATGAAATAGTGTTAAATAACCCAAGGTTGATATACACCTGGAGAAGTCATGAAATATTTTTTAACTGGGAAAAGTCACGGAGAAGTTAGAGAAATTATAAAAATTCATTGAAATTTTCAAATATTTTTGCAATAACTTTCAACATAAGAATTAAAATAGCATGTATGACACAGTCTAACTATAAGGTTTTTCTATAGTTCATGTAGTTTTGACAAGAGCAGTGACATATTAGTCTATAACCGTTCTAGTGTAAAGAGTTTAACGGAATAGCTTTATATATAAAATACTGGGAAAATACATATTTTTTACCTTATAAACCCGGTTTCAAAACACCCTAGGACTGAGTAATATTTCAAATACAATTCAAAGATCTACCCGCTTATTCAAATCTTTAATAGTTATCGTCATTATTAACTGTTTCCATCTTGTGACTGGGTCAGTTTAAAATGCCTCCATCGTCCTCAATCCTTCCACCATTCTTCCTCCTTTAATTTCTTCCATTCTTCTCCTCTCACTTGAACACTTTCTGTTATCTGCTCCTTCCATCTCTTTATTGGCCTCCCTTACAATCTTTTTCCTAAATACTTAATTTCCAACATTTTGTTTGGTATCCTCTCTTTTTCCATCCTCATTACATGCCCATACCATCTCAGTCTTCCTCTACCATAAATCTGTTATAAATCTTGTAAATAAATGTAAAGTAATATGTAAACCTGATATCGACAATCAAACTGAAATTCCTTGCGCAATTGTTTGGAATCTGGTGTTACTGTCCTGATTAAGGTAGTTTGTAGGTTGTTTGGAAAGATTGCATATGTTTATCTTGGTATTATAATTGTAATTCAAATTGTTTATGTAGCTCGAAGAACAGAACCAGCATTTGCGGGAACAGAACCAGAAGTGTAACGCACAACTGGAGCTGCTGAGGAACCACTTGGCGCACAGCCAAATAGGGCTAAAGGATCGCTCCAGTACTGGAGTAAGTTACACCTTGTATCTACCAGAATAGTATTTGATTTCATTAGTATAACATAAATAAGACATAAGGGGTAAAATACAATGTGGAGGAAATGTTTAGTAAATGACCAAACAATATAGTATCATGTAGCACACAGACTAAGGCATTATACTTTTCTGGTCTGGTTTGCTGTTGACAGGGATGTGAGAATGGTAATTTCTTTAAATAATTTCCCACTCTACCATTACACAAATGTGGATACATTACCTACACAATTCTATCTTTCTCACCCCTACCTCCATTAGGATTATTAAATGCATATATCTCAGAAAGGTTGTGAGCTGTGGTGCAGACATAAACAGCCAAAAATAATATGATAATTTCACTTATTCGGTCATGTCCTTTGTGATACATCTTGACATTATGCAATGAAAAATAAAATGAAAATAATAAGCCACAGGAAAATAACATACATCAAACTCATAAGTGATACCTTAATACAGTATTTCTTGGAGCTACAATATAGTACTATATTTATTTCTCTACTTATCTTTTATACTTAACACAATAAAGATCAGTTAGTTGCTCCCTTAAATAAAGGATGGAAAATGACATCAACAAAGTAAATAGGTATCACTCACATCAGTGGTCGCATGGCCAAGTGCAGCACCCTGGCCTTAAACTAGATTGCTGGTGATGGATCGAATCCTAGTCGGGTGTATTTAGGTGGTTTTCCTAAATGTTTACCTACTCGCTTTTAATGTAAATGTGGGTACATTTACTCTCAAACTCTACCTACTCCCATCTTTATTTCAGTAGTTTAATGTAGGCATATGACCCGAATAGGTACTAAGACGTGGCGGAAAAACATACACAAAAGACAACATAAGAATCATGGGGACTCATTTAAAAGTAGTACACTTTATTGTATTGTGTAATGTCTCATGTTGTTATGATGTGTGTATTTGTAGGGCTCATCGCGTGCAAGTCTTAGCCTCGAAGCTACGACAACCAGCGACGACTCTCTAGCCCTTCCTCCTCCTGAGCTTCCTACAAGACCTCTTTCATCTGCATCAGCGTCACTCAGGTAGAAATACAATTACAATTTTATATAGTTCAATTTTCATGTTGTTGCGTGACTTGCGAGAGGCAATTTGAAAGAATGAGTGACTTTTGGTTTTAATAAAACAAGGCTGTAAAAAAAAAAGTCACATTTATACATCGAAGATGTATCATGTTAACAAGTTTAATTAGGTTTAGTAAAATTTAAAAAGCTTCAATCATACATTTTGTTTAGTTTTAGCGATTGAATGTGTACTGAACTTAAGTAAAACATGCACACTTGTAGAAAACCTAGCAAATTATGAGACATACATTTATAACACATCAACATTCTTAGAATTAAATTTGATCCAAGTTACAGCATGTATGGTCTTTATTTGAATTTTACTGACCATTACAACACATTCACACTACCTTTTTTCAATTTACTTTTATTTATAATAATAATAATAATAATAATAATAATAATAATAATACTAATATTGTGCGTTTGGGCTACATCATTCATAGCCCTATTTTTGGAAAGATTAGCCAGTACTAGTGTACGGTTACACAAGGGACGCCCAAATGTACTAATGATACATCCTTTCCGTGGAGGCTCTTTCGTTGTCCCGATGAGATGAGGTGATGGTGATAGTTAGCATGAGGGAGTGGAACCATTGGACATACTTAAACCTTACTGACTAATTAACCAAACACTGGTGAAGGGGTGTCTCCAAAATCATGTTGCAGTAAAATAAATAGCAAATTTATCCCTAAATTAAGTCAATAAGAATGCAGTAAAAAATTAAAAATCAAACAAATATTTTTCCGAACTCATTATTATAGTTTATTTCATAAACAGAATTGTATGTCTATCCCTATTGTGTTTGGCTAATGCCAGACCTAAATATATGACATCATAAAGAAAATATTGAGTTTATCTCTATTTCACATAATTGAGCGGTGTTTGAGACAGTTCATAGATTTTCTTTCCACTTTCATAGTTAAATCAAACTAAACAGGATTAGAACGATTACACTTCCAAATTTTTATCTTACTATGAATCCACAAACACAGCCATTAATTTTTACTTTTTACTTTTGGGGGTGAGGGGGGAGAGATTAATTTTATTTTGTGTTGTTGTTGCCTTGGGTAGATATTATCTCAACTTCTCATTGGACGCTTTGCCACCATAGGGTCCTGTGATAATTTTCCGTAATATGTAAACCAATGAATAATGAAATGATACACAGTGGATATTGTATTTTGTTGATGTTTGTCAGGCTGTGCTCAGACAGCGGTGGCTCGCTGGACACTGTGGCAGGAGAGAGGAGGGAGAGAATTAGGGCCCTGCGTAACTCCTGCAGGCCCAGTCTACCACCCACTGTGCCCCCACGAATAGGTATAACAGTCAACAGTATTACTTGATGGTCTTAAATCCCTCATTTATTGGTTTATTTTGACTTTTATTACTAAAACACTACATAGTTAATTATTACTTTAATATGTTCTTGTTGAACTCGGTGGTTTGGGGTAAAGTGCTCGCCTCAGGACCCGATGTTCGTGGATTCAAACCCAGCTGTGGTTGTCAGATTCTTCTTGATTAGTAAAAATATGTGGCACAACTTCCTTTGGAGAGAAAGTAAAGTCATTGGTCCCATGTTAATTGTGGTTGATTGTGGGATACAATGGAACCCTGGGAGTTATGTAAAAATATCTTTCCCGGTAAAATTGGTTGATCCTTTTGCTCTTGCTCATAGAAATTCTTGTGTGCTGATATATGTTTATGTTTAGAAAGTGCACTTTAAATAAATAAATGAAATGAAATAATATTTTCTAACTAAATATTAAATTATTAATATCAGTTACAGGCCAATCTAGAATTTCAGAACAAATAATAATTATCTTCACAGTTTATAAAAATTACGCCCTAAATAGCTTTCATATTCTAATTCAAAACAAACTGTAATCTTGAGCTAACAATGAAATGTGATCTAGGAATGGACCCAACAACACTTTTAACCCAAGACCTTCAAGCTGCTGTGGAAAGTTTGGCACTACTGCCAACCTCTTTGACGGCGGGCCCAACTCCCACGATACCTACCGGGGATGAGACGATACACGACTATGCAGAGATCTACACCCCTAGCAGAGAAAGAACCCCCTGGCTCCATACCACCAACAACCACAGAGAAGTGTCACATGGTAAGGGGGTGTAGGGACAAGGAAGGTTATTTAGTGCACTCACACCAGTATAGAGGGAGGAGGGGGGAGAGGAACCTCGGTGATAAGTAGAATATGGAAAATAAACCCACATGCACCCAGACGAAATGTTTGATCATTGGTGTGAATAAAATAATTTGATAAAGCTCCTTTTAACCATACACATTTCATCTATTGCTATAAGACCATTTAATATTTAAGTCTGTTAAGTGCTGTATATTTTGACACCTTTTCCCTAGTAATTAAATATTTTTTGACGTGAATACGTCTTTAAATTTGCTACCATACGGGGGCAATCCAAAAAACCTAATGATAACAAAATCGGGGGATACAGTTTGGTGTTGTAGTTTCGAATCTTTCCTCTACATCCAAAATTAAATTATACCACTGGATATCTAAAGGATCAAAGAATTCATTACAATAAGCGAGAACAGTGACGCATCGCGCGCGGTGGAGGGGGAAGCGCCGCCATTTTGAGGTTTTTTGCTGCGTATCGAGATTTGCAATTAGTATAACTTTTGACTCGGAGAAGCTACGATGTTCGTTTAGTTTTTAATACAATAATTATTTGTTTCCTTGCTTTTATTCTAAAAACATAAATAAAAATATTTTATTTAAAAAATATAACCCGTTACATAAACGTATTCATGTACAACACATGGCCGTGTCCATGACACAGCCACACCCCATTTTTTATTGATAATTCTTTGAACATTAAACTTTCAATTATAGCTCATAAAAGAGTATTGGTGTTTATTGTACAGGTGGCAGCACTAGCAGTACAAACAGCGGCAGTGACGGGGCTTGCTGTTCCGGCCGTCCACCCACCCCTCCCCTCCACAGATTTCCTTCGTGGGAGTCGAGGATCTATCAAGTAGCGGCTGACGGACTTCAGGTGGCTGGTCCTCAACAGCAGGCAGACAGTGCCAACAACAATGGTCGGAGTGCAGGGGCACATGGACACTCGTCTGCGGGCTATTGTGACATCAGTGTCCCTGTCTATGCTACTGTCAAGGGGGTGAGTTTTAACTATATGCATTGGCAGATCCTCTTAGCAGCGCAAAGAAACAAACTTTCTTGCAGTAAGTATTGCATCTTCTCTGGTTGATGGCAACATTTGTTGGCTGCTTCTCTATATTTATTATGAAAACACTACACATATTATTAATATGTAAAGAAGAATGATGAATTAACACAAATAATTGTTATTGAAAACATCCATTGTCAATTTTAAAATAGCATTAATGATATGTATACTTCAAGTCATCCAATATTTGAATCCTCCTTCTTCATATGCTCCTCTATTCCCCAACCTTTCCTTCTATGATGCCGTGCAGAAGACATTTCCTTACCCACTTTTCTTAGGACGTCTTAATTTGTCACCCTGTCTGTCCACCTGATCTTCTCAAGCCTTCTCCAACACCACATTTCAAAGCTCTCCAAGTATTTCTTTTTCATCTTATTGAGAGTCAAAGTTTCTGCTCCATACAGCACATTACTCCAAATGAAACATTTCAACAGTTTCTTCATCAGTTTCAAACTCAACTCGATGGTCAGCAGTAACCTTGTCTTGTTGAAAGCTTCCTTGGCCATGGTGATCCTCGACCTAATCTCCTTGGTGTGGTATACATCCTTTGTCAGCAGACTTTCCAGCTACTTGAACTGCTCTATGTTTTCCAACTAAGCGTTTCTGATTTTGATTTTCAACAACTTCATTTTTTGAAATTCCCATCACTTTTAACTTCTCAATGTCGATCTCCCTCCATGCCCTATTTTCTCCCTGTCTCCACCAGCCAATCCATCATTTTCTGCAAATCTTCTTTATTTTTAGCCAGCAATGCTAAATTATCTGCATATTTTACTGAGTTTATGGCGTGTCCTCCCATCCTGAAAATCTAGTACATTTATAAATTATTGCATTTTTAAATGGATAAAAATAAATGATATGGAACTCCGCACGAACCTTCTCGCTCTATTGCTTAAAAATTGAGATATTGCCTCAAAGCTCATAATATTATGTGAAACAAAATAATATACACTAGCAAACCCAAGCATAAATTGCACTAAACTTACGTAAAACATTTTTTGAGTCCTGGTTTTCAATTTTATAATTTTATTTTTAAGGAATTAATGTCCTCATTTGTATGTTTGGACCAATAAAAAAGATCGATATTGGGTCAACAAGGGTCAACACTTCGTATTAAAATTTCGACTTCGGTTGAAATCTTAACATTTTATTAGGTGTTGCACATCTTCAGGTCATTGCATTTTTATTAAATTCCTCATTTATAAATTTTGACCTATAAAAAATGTATTTATTGACTATTGAGTCTAAAATGAAGGAGATAGATCATTGTTGTACAAACATTTCCCCTAAGAGTTTAAAGGAAAAATAACATAAACTTTTTGAGATACTTACTTATATTTAATTACTCTATGACATTATATATCTCTATAAGGAAAACCTATTTTCACTTTATGAGGTGATTGTATTATATTTGGAAGAAGGTATAGGAAAGGTGGATAGAAACATAAAAAGAACGAAAACAATATGGTGTTTACAATGAAAAGAAGAACACAGTTCACACTTTACATTGTTGCCATTGGACGAAGAGGTAATAGTTGCCTCTTAAAGAAAATCGATTGTCACCACCCAATCCCCTGACCTAGGTTTCATTCAATTGGAACTCATCAGGAAGAGTGTAACTTCCTAAAAGAGGAAGCCAAAAACAAAACACAAAAGGGAGAAAATTGAACATTATATATATATGTATAGTTTGAAAGTTATTGGTTTTATAAAAATATGCTTCAAATAAATTATATGTATTATAAATAGCCCTAGATAATTGCAATGATAAATAATTTCATATCTCAAATAGTTTCGGAGATATAATCAAAAATAAGAATTTACACATCAAACCAGAACCCTGAAAGTCATTTTGCCTTAATATTGAAAGTAGCCATTTTGTTTGAAATATGTATAAATGTTAAGAAATGAAATTTAATCAAAATCGTTAAATCCAATTTTGAGAAAATATAATTTTTCTATTTTTGCCCTTCAGTAAATTACCCTTAGTTTTAGGGTTAGATGTCCAATACCAAAAACTCCTTGGGGCAGCCGTATGTAAACCCTAGATACCAAATTTTAGCCTGATCGGTAAAATAGCCTAGGCTCTAGTCCGAGGTACAGACAGACAGACGGACAGAAATTCATAAACCACTTTTTTGGATTCAGGGAGTCATGAAACGCCAACATTCATCAAAATCTCGAGTTTGATTTTTTTGATGATCACAATACTTTCTCTACCTGTAAGATACCGAGAAAATAAAAAACCATAGATGTTGATAGCTATTTCAGGTAGTTTTTACAATCAAAGAAACTAATTTTGTTAAATATTGGTAGCACTCAAATTACTTGCTTTTCAAATTAATTGATATACTCAAAAACTCTCAATTATTTTAATTAATTGTACCCTTAGATTAAAAAACATATCAAAATATTGGTTAGGCCTAAATGTATTTATTTGTCTCAAATACTGGTACTCAATTGTTTTGACTAACAATAATATAGTTAACTATTTGTATGTGCAAGGCTATCACATCAATGCTTTAGAGGTGCTCCAATCTATTTATATTTAAAGTTGCTCATCATAACCTCAGGTACACAAGTATTCCTTGACAACCGGCCTTCTGTGTGTTTACTTTTAGCAACAAATTACAATTCAGTCAGGTAGGTTTTGCACTCAGACAAGTTTTATTGTTTACAATAATATTTGTTATTTGGCAGACTATTTTACTATAATAACTGCTCAGGTTGAAAGTTGTATTTTATCATTTCAAACAATGGAATGAAGAGATTTAAACATATTTTCTTGGAGGGAGATCATAAAACAACTCCCAGTGCACCAGCAAAGATTAAAATGCTAGTTATAACTTCCTATGCCAGAGTCAGGCATGGAAATCAATCACATTTGTATGTTGAGTTAATTCTGTTGGGAACACTGCATTGATGCCATGACAAATGCCCATCTATATATATTTGTAGCGAGCCAGTCAGATCCGGTCCATTCCATTCACTGGCGACTCCAGTGACGATTCCAGCGATGGTGAGGGTGACCACAATTTGCACCATGGAATCGGGGGGCTGGGGCCGGCAGATGTCACCAACACTAGGGCCACCAACAGTAGTAGTGATAACACCGACACTTCCCTCTCAGGGGGCTCCGGTTCTAGTCCCAGCAAGAGCATGAAGACCACGTCCAGCCTGTCTCCGGCCAAGAGGAGCTCTTCCGGTTCTCCTTCCAAGAGTATGAAAAGAGGTGAGTCATCATTGCACTGATAACTTGTAGGATAATATCCTACTCTGATACAGGGCTAAGTTTAATTTTTTTAAAGGTTTCTTCTCTTATTTTATTATTAATTATCGCTTTCTAAGGAAAACATATTTTCCCTGCACCAGACCCACAGCCTCCAGGTTAAAATTGCTGCGCTCTTTGGGAGAGCTTGAGTCTTTCAACGCGGGGATGGTACGATCTTACTCATATTGCAAACTACAAGTAAAACTTATATTACAATGATCATTTTTTTGTTCAAGACAATTGTTTAGCTGTAAACAATCTTCAAACACCGTCTACTAGTTTCTTGTCTGAAAAGGTTTGTTCATTGAAAGGCGATGAGTTGGGGAGAGGGGAGACAGGATTGCTGGTACATGAACTATTGTGTTCCGACCACCACACCTTTATGACGATTAATTTGCAATTGAGTCGTTTCACTTGAAAGTGCTTCTATCACTGAAAACTGCAACTAGCACTCCCCATTGCCCAAGGACTCAACTTGGCTCAAGGAGTGCAGTGAATCTTCCTTAAGGCTGAGTGTCTGGTGTATACCTTGTCTGTGACCTTGGTGTAGCTTTTATGATAGGCCCATAGTAAATCATGTCAAGGGAAGACTAAGCTTTATTTGTAAATGGTGAAATATATATATATATATATTATGCATGGCAAAGGTTAAAGAAAGCAAGATGGTAACAAATAATAGGAACAAAGAGAAACATACACTGATGTTACGGAACATTAAGGTAATGGTTGCATTTTAAATAAAATCAGAGAGAATGGTCTATGCAACAGGAAATGTTAAGTTAAATAACTACTCAACGGTTTATTGAATATTTACAATTTTATCAGAAAAATTGCCAACAAAATAAACTGAAGAGTAAAAACAAGAGAAGGAAACCAACTTGAGAAAAGGAAAAAATTTAGTTTTAGAATCCAATGCAAGCGAATGTTATATCTTTGTTTCTTCAATCTTGGGAAGAAAGAAGGGAAGTGTTATAGGAGTGGATGGATTTCCTTGTAAGCAACAGGGTTGGAAACTTTTTTTCACTGGAAATAGATATTTGCACCCCTCGCCTCCAGCCCATTTTTTTTTTACAAACACACATGCACGCATGCACACAAACCCACACACATGCATGCACAAACACACACATTTTGTTATATTGGCCTGTATTTAGTCCTCAAAGTATGCAACTATTGTTACCATTGATAGAAATAACATAATATATTATTGGTTTATTACCTTAAATTTATAAAGCAATGTTTTATTCATACAAAAACAAGACAATAACTTTTTATTTTTATATAATGGTATTTTAAAGGTAGAATTACTAAAAGATAATAAATATATATTATATATACATATAAATCTCAAGGGTCGTAACCAATTTTAAACCATACAAAACATAATGCCACACATACAAAATCCAAAAATACTCAGTAATGAGGTTGCATTACATCAGCCCACCCTTTCCCGAAATTTCCACCCCTAGCTCCAACCCCAGTCAACTTGGCGACACTGCAACCAATACAGCCGTTACCAGAATGCATGGTTCCAGACATGTCATTTGAGTCGGGCATGTCGGACGACTACGCCATCCCCCCTGATGCCCTCTCCTGCGACTCGACCAGCATCGAGTCGTCGATGCCCTCACTACTGATGCGAGTCTCTTCGTACTTGGACAGTCCTAACAAGCGGGTTGCAGGGGAGTCTCTAGAGAAGACAGGTCACCTCGCTAAACTGGGCGGCAAGCTCAAGACGTGGAGGAAAAGGTGGTTCGTGCTCAAGAACGGTGTGCTCACGTACTGGAAGTCACAGGTGAAGCTTGATTTATAGTCAAAAGTACAGTCTTACTTACTTTATCTCTTGAAGGAGAACCTTTTTTTGCTTTTTGAGAGAATTTTGTTATTTATGGAAGATGGTACAGGATAGTTACCTAATTTGTATTTATTATTGCTTCAACTTAAACTAATACAAAACATGACTTGATACAAATAATTCAAAGATTCGCACTACTAAACAAAATACTTGCTTTGGCATCACAAAATTTACCAACCAGAATATCATACTGTGTTTGAATTATTTTAGTATTTTAATATTTTTTGAAGAAAATAATATGCTTTCTAAAATTTACAATTCAGTGTTTTAAAAAAAACATTAAAATAAAAATAATAAATGGCAAACACATCCTTAAGTAGTATAAGAGAAAGCAAACCTTCATTAACTTTCATAATGATGCAATAATTTCTAAATACAATAAATATATAATATAGTTAGTTATGAGCACCGTATCTTACTACTCGTTCGGGTTATACGCACTTACGTTAATGTGTAATGGTAGGGTGATTGTGAGATGAAATGGAGGACCTACAGTTTAACGTGGAATCCGAACCACGGTGGTGGCCTGGCACTCCACACATTCACAAGTTGTGATTAATACACGTCTTGTCAGAGGTGAAGGAAGGGTTTGTCATTCAGATAAATCTGTGCCGGGACCGAGGATTGAACCCCGGAACCCCAGCACAGAAGCCTGACACCTTACCCATAGACCACCAGGTCACCCTAATATATAACATAAATAAAGGAAAACATTAACAAACCTTTTTATATTTTAAAACCAAATATTACATTTGAATCTCAATGTTTATTGTCATGGAATTTTATTTTTATTCAATTTGTTTGAAGGAATGACTATGGATCTAAAAACAAATTTAAACTTTTAAACTTAAATCAACAAATTATTAAAGTTTTATAAGCCTAAACTCAAATTTTATTTCCAATATGGAAGTGATTAAACATTACAAATGTTATAATATCTTTCATCTAACAACCTAGCTTATTTTATATTTTCCAGATATGAGTGATTTTGGAAAAACAAAATTAAAAGCTATTAATTTTGATAGAAAATATGTAAAATCATTTATTATTGTATTGAGAGAATAGATAAATGTGAGATTTCTATAAATTATAACATACCTATAATGAATGCGCACTAATATTTAAGTATGGATAGGCCCTATTATTTATGTAAAGCTCACACTGCTCCTGCTATTGAAAGTTGGTTTATTTGTTGGATGCAAATGGCCAGCATTTTGGAGTTCTTCCATTTGCCTTATTGCATAGCAGTAATGATGAGTTAAAGCATTACCCTTCAGAGGTCTACAATGGACTAGATATCTATTCATTGTAGAATCAGCTTCTTTACAAATTACACACTGAGGGGATGGATATAGTTAAGTTTGTAGAAAGGAGTCTGGACTGGTCAAGATCTGTATATAGCCAGAATATGCTTTTGAAGGCAGATAAGTAAAAGTATAGCCCAAAGTTTTTTTTAGATTCTCTCTCTCTTAATGGATATAATTTTTCAAATTTATTTGAAAAAAACCACAATGGACAGGTCCCAATAATGTTGATAAAAGTGACTTGACAATTTTTGAATGTGTCACAATAAGATATATTAACTGTAATCTTTTGTCTAAACTTGATCCAAAAATTTTATCTTTGTCTTGCAGAACGATATAAACAGGAAACCTCAAGGCCAAATAGTTTTAGATGAGATTTGCCGAATCACGCGGGCGGACGGTGCTGCCACATTTGAGATTTCGACAGGCAAGAAGACCTACTATCTCACCGCTGACTCCATAGCGACCATGGAAGACTGGATACGAGTCTTGCAGGTATTTGCTGACAGTGAACAATATGATCTCAATGTTTAGACGGAAATACATGTTATTTAACATGACTATACAATAAACTTTTCAAACAAAAGTGATCAACCTAAGCAGTAAAACAGTTTTTTGTCCTTCAAGAGTCATATTAAAACAGTTACACCACCTTAATTAGTCTCTTTAAGCAAAACCTCTTTTTGCTTTTTGGAGATATTTTGTAATTTATATTTGGAAGAAGGTAGAGGAAAGGTGTATAGAAAACATAAAAGGGAAGAAACAAAATATGGCTGTTACTATGAAAAGAAGAACACAGTTCATACTTTACATTGCTGTGACTAGACAAACAGGTATTAGCTGCCTCTTGAAGAAAATCTATTGTCACCACCCAGTCCGCCGATCTAGGTTTCTTTCTATTGGAACTCATCAGGGAGGAGTGTGAAATGCGCAACGCAACTTCCTAAAAGAGGAAACAAAAAAAACAAAAAAGGGAGAAAAAGTAAATTGGTAAAGGATGGTAGAGTACTTATATAGGAACGTGTAAAAGGAATAACATTAAAGACAAACACAGGAACAGAGCATTGGGTGTGAATATATAATACATCACTCTAAGGAAAAACTCTTTTAGCTTTTTGAGGTAGTTTGTAATAATTATATATTTGGAAGAAAGTGAAGGAAAGGTGGATAGATGATGAGTTTTGATTGAATGAAACCCAAATCTAAATTTCATTCCGCACTCTTTTCACTTCTTCATCCCATTCCTGTAACTTTCCTTGTACTTCCTCTTCCTCAGCCCCAAACCATAAAGTCATCAACAAATATCCTTTCCTTTTACAACTAAATTAAATAAACAAATAAAACAAAATCAAGATTTTTAGCATCAGCAGTCATGTTGAAAATTTTAGTCCATACAAATTAGAAGAGTAATAATAAAATTGGGATTCAACCTACTTGGCTAAACATATGTTAATTTAGATTAGATGTAAGGAAATTTTCGTAAAAGAGTTGAAACTTTGTTATATTTTTACTTGATGGCAACATTTCTCCCTCTCATCTAGAATGTACAAAGACGCAACGCGACCAAACTTCTGCTGAGTAAAGAAGACAACAAACCAACAATACAGGGCTGGGTGACTAAAGTCAAGAACGGGCACGCCAAGAAGTGTTGGTGTGTCCTCATCGGCAAGATGTTCCTCTACTTCAAGAGCCCCAGTGACACGGTCAGTTAAAACCTGTTAGTTATTGCTGTTCACACTTGTATGGTTAGGAGGAGCTTTGTAACAGTTCTAGGATACCTCAGTAGGACTTACCTGTTCGTTTGAATAACTTTGTACTTTTATTAAAACTTTCTAGTTCATGAATTTGGGCTCCTGACTGTTGGATCAAACACATTTTCCAGCCGCTAACACTAGGTGGCATGTCTGCCTACTGAGCTAAGTATCCCTGGTTTGATAGACAAAAGATTTATTTATCATTGTTGAAATGTGGGTTTTCCCTTTCACATTGATGAATTAATGGCTAGGAGACTGGTTTTTATCCCTGAAAGTGATGCCACCTACCCCTATTTTGAGCTTACTCTATCCAGTCTCCCTCATTACACCCTATCCCTATTTTGAGCTTACTCTAACCAGTCCCCCTCATTACACCCTATCCCTATCTTGAGCTTACTCTAACCAGTCCCCCTCATTACTCCCAATCTTGATCTTACTCTATCCAGTCTCCCTCATTACACCATATCCCTATCTTGATCTTACTCTAACCAGTCCCCCTCATTACACCCTATCCCTATCTTGATCTTACTCTATCCAGTCTCCCTCATTACACCCTATCCCTATCCTGAGCTTACTCTCCAGTCCCCCTCATTACACCCTCTCTCTTTCGGGTCTATTCTAATGTTATCCTCCCATCTGCGTTTAGGTCTTCCCAATGATCTCTTCCATTGGGTTTGCCAGTCAACACCCTGAACATTATTCTAGAATCTCCCATTCACACTGCATGTCCTACCCACCGTAATCTATGAGACTTGATTATTCTAACAATGTCTTGTGATGAGCATGGATTGTGTAACTCATCATTATGTAACCTCCTCTGCATCCCAGTATCCTCATCCCTTTTTTGACCAAATATCTTCTTAAGCATCTTGTTTTCAAACACCCTAAATTGATTTTTCGTCATGTAAGGTAGAAGACCATATTTCACACCCATAAAGAAGAACCAGTAAAATTATTGTTTTATAGATTCTAAGTTTTACATTCTTTGACAGTAGGTAAGATGCCAGCAACTTACTGAACCCAGTAATAGCATGCATTTCCCGTCTGTATTATTTTCCTAATTTCCTATTTAATACCATCATTGCTAATTAATATGGTTCATAAACATTTAAACTCATTAACCTTGTCAAATGATATATTGTCCACATTAATCTCTAAATTATTTCCCCCAAATGTACCTTCTAGTTCCAGTAGAATATCAATATGCAATTTTAAACCATCTCCCAAGACAGACAACTTTAAATAGTAGAGCAATTATTAAAATTTGGGTCCAAGTTAGTTAATATGCTTTTTGGCAAGGAAGCTGAAAATGAAGTAGAGAAAATCCTTCTTTCTGATAATTCAATTAACAGACGAATTTATGACATGTCAGCAGCTATAGAAGATAATATCTACTAAGAAAAGTTTTTTTTTACTTTTTAAGTGAATGGTGAATGAGTCGATCAATATTGGTGGAAGGGCTTAATTACTTGCATTCCGATAAAAAAAATTGTAAACCAGCTTCCTTGCTGCAAACAGCTTGAATAAACGAAATTAAGTCAAGATAATACATTGAATTCATATCTGAAAACTCCATCATTGGTTTTGTCAGTAAAAGAATTTGTAACGTTAATGAAGAAAGTCGATAGTTATGTCATAGCAATATATTGCTTGTTTCACTGGGAAGCACGTACTGGTAAAATGCTTGGTATAAAATTTTAAACATGTACTAAACACGGTGCTAAAAATGGCCAACCAAAGCACACCTTTTTGCCAAACTTTGTGAATAATTTGAAGAAAACCATTTTAATTTAGTTGATATTTTAAGTTTTGAATGAACTTAACTCAAGCATGCATGCATGCATGGAAAATATGAAAATATTTAGTCTCCACTCTTCAATAGACAAAACATATCCTTGATAAATATGATAAACTTATGGCTTACCATGATATTAATCAGTAATGCACAAATGTTTGCACACGTTGCAACAATGAATAATATTAAAATTATACCACTGGTTTCTAAGCATCTTCAAGTTACAGAAAAAAATTAATAAAAAATTCACTGGTTGAAAAACTCATTTATTGCAGCAGGGTCAAGTCAATCAAAACTAAGTGCCATAGAACAGGAGGAATTAATTTAAATAAGAAATTATGTAAAGTTAAAATTGAAACATTAAAAAAAATATGATATTGATGG